>CAUYLG010024682.1:0-12378 GCA_963573385.1 Cacajao melanocephalus
GGACAGGGAAAATGTGGCACATATACACCATGGAATACTATGCAGCCATAAAAAATGATGAGTTTGTGTCCTTTGTAGGGACATGGATGAACCTGGAAACCATCATTCTCAGCAAACTGACACAAGAACAGAAAATCAAACACTCCATATTCTCACTCATAGATGGGTGTCAAACAATGAGAACACATGGACACAAGGAGGGGAGCATCACACACTGGGGTCTATGGGTGGGAAATACGGGAGGGACAGCAGGGGATGAGAAGTTGGGGAGGGATAGCATGGGGGAGAAATGCCAGATATAGGTGATAGGGAGGAAGGCAGCAAACCACACTGCCATATGTGTACCTACGCAACCATCTTACGTCTTCTTCACATGTACCCCAAAACCTAAAATACAGTTAAAAAATAAAGAAAAAAAAACAACCTAAAGATGATTAGAAGGATTGTACTCTTATAGCTTAGATAAAGAGTGGTATGAAATAAAGTGGAAATCACAGTTGTGGTAGGCAGATACAGAGAAAACCAAAATAAAAAGATTGGATTATATTTTCAGGTCATGACAAATTGTAAATTAGGTCTCAAATTCTTGCTATATAGGTATCCATGATTTCTTTTGTATGCTCGGTGTGGCTTTCCAGTCTGTTTTGGGCTTAGACTCACACATGTGTTGGTCAATGGCATGGTAGCAATTGTGGCACATGCAGAAGCTTGACCAGATCTTGTGCAATGGAGCAAATTTTCCTTTCTGCTTCCAGGAAGCATTTTCCTTCATAAAGGTTCAAGTTCACTCTGGCTGCTCAAGAAAGAATTGATTACAAAGTGACAAGAGTGAAAACAGGGTGACCTGTTAAGTCTATTCCAATAGTAGAGGAAGATTATGGTGTCCTAGATTTGGGTCATGGTGGAGTGATTATGTAGATTTGGAATGTATTTTAGGGGGTATAATCAACAAAATTTTATGATGGGTTGGATGTAAGAAGTGAGGAAATAAGAGAAATCTGGGATTCCATAACAGTATCACAATCAATGTGATAGAATGGTGGTGTTGGATTGTGAGATGAGGAAAGCCTGAAGGTGAAGTATTTTGAAATCAATTACAATTAAGAGATCTGTTCTAGTCCATTTGATTTTGATGATCAATGTGATACTTAGAACCAAAACGAATTTCTAGTTTCATGGATAATTTAGTTTTTCTTCTGAGGCACTCAAGCCTATATCCTTTAGGTCTTTATGGAAAGGTGCCAAATTGAGTCTAATACTTAAAATTTCCAGGAAAATAATATTAAGATTTAACAAATGGAACAGTGAAGAGAGAATGGATGCTGAGGTAGAAAAAGCCGAACCCCTTCAGAATTACACCTAAAAGTTTTTGTCGTAAATCTAGTTTTACTCCTGCTTTTGGCCATGTTTATCTAGCTCAAAATGTACCCTTTATACACAATAAGTTCAGTTTTGGGGAATGAAAATGTCTTCTCCTTTTAAAAGAAAAGACAATGGAAAATACTGAAGATCCTGGCTCCACTATTAACTGACTCTGTATCTTAGACAAGTTATGTAACCTCTCCCTCTTAATTTTCCTCTCTACATAATAAAATGCATTATTCAAAGGTCTTTTGAGATGTTATTGTTTTAAATGTATTGTTTTGTTTTCTCTTTTCTTTCTTTTTTTTTTTCTTCTGGAGACATGGTCTCTCATCTTGTGCCAGCTGGAGTGCAGTGGTACAATCACAGCTCAAAGCTAAAGAACTAACTCCTGGGCTCAAGGGATTCTGTCACCTCAGCCTCCCTAATAGCTGGGACTTCAGGAATATATCACCATGCCTAAATATTTCTTTTTCTTTTTGTAGATATTGGGTCTTGCTATGTTGCTAAGGCTGATCGTAAACTCGTGGCACGAACAACCCTCCTGCCTTAGCCTCTGCAAGTGCTGGGATTAGATTTTACTTTTATTAGACCGCATTTATAGTATACAAAGTTTCCCCCTTTTTAATTAGTACAAAATTCAATTTTTTGAACATGACCTGAGGAGTGCTTCATGATCAGGCTTGTGTCCATGTGAATAACTCAAATTCTGTTCATTTTCCCTCTTTTTTATTGCCCTTCAGCCATAGAGGCTTTTGTCTTTGTCTCCGGAACATACCACTCTTATCTCTGAGACTTTGTACTCTGCTCAGTTTGGTGTGCCATAATAGTCCTTGATCCTCAAGATGCTAATTTAAATATCACCTACTTACAAAGGTCTTATGCATTCACCGAGGCACTCCATTCCAGGACTTTCCTATTTAGGACTTGCACATTACCTGATATAATTTAATCCATTTAACAGTGCCATCTTTCTTTCTCACTGGAATATAAGATCTATGAGACCACGGAAGTTTGTCTTGTTTATCAAAAAGTGAAGGTAGAACAAAGCCTAAATCATGATAGGCAATATTTATTGGGTTGTAGATGAATTGATGAAATACCCCATCATCTTCAATACAGTTCTTTACATCATACATAGAGTTAATATTATTTCTGCTATGGTTATCATTTTGAGATAGGATTTCTATATTCCTCAATGGTATTTACTTTAAATAGAATGCTCAGGAAAAGTCTCTCAAAGATGCTTTCCTTATTTATTCCTACTTCTTAACAAGTGGCCCCAGTGGAACTTATTTGCCCTGTAACAGAACCAATTAGCTTAGCGAGCATGGGTTTGACAGAAAGGTGTTCCAGTCTTCAACCATTTCTACAATTTAGCAAGCTGTCTTAGATATCTGGGCCCTGATTTCCACTTTACTGTTACAAAAATCTTTCTCATAGTCCCTTGGAACTATAGGGAGCATTTTGACTCATTGACTTCATTTCTCCCTTCTTCTCTCCCTCCTCCCCTGCCTTCCTTTCTTATTTCCTGCACTTCTGCCTTCCTGCCACTAGAGATAGAACAGCAAACAAGACCGAAAGCCTTCTTGCTCTAATGGAGCTGGCACTCATGAAGAAAAGACAGGCCATAAATTAACGAACAAAGGCAGAGAAACCATAAATCTATACTAGTAGAAAGCATTCCAGGCAAAGGGGGCAGGAAGTATAAGTATCCTGTGATGGCAGTGTGCTTGGCATTTTCAAGACAAACAAGGATGGCAGCTTAGTAAGTAGGGAAGCTGTTGGAAATGCTATTGGAGATGTAGCCAGTAGTTAGACCATGTAGGACCTCTGCATTTTACAGAAAAAATGATGAAAATGTCTTGATAAGACAATGGCTTAACCTGACATACATGTTGACAGGACTTTTCTGGTTCCTGTGTAAACCACAGACCACAGAGGGCAAAGGTAAAGGTAAGAAACCAGGCAAGAGGCTCCTGCAGTAGCTAAGGTAAGAGATGATGATAGTTTCTTGTGTTGCATAACCATGAAGATGCTGAGTATTGGAATACATTTCCAAGTTACCACCCTCTGAATTTACTTATGGATTAGTTATTGGGTATGAGAGAAGGAGAAATCAAGAAGGGTTCTACGACGTGTTTTCTGAACAACATGGTAAATGGCGATGTTAATTATTTAAAAGGGGAATAGATTTGGCTAGACAATCAAGAGTTCGGTGTTGACATCTTAAGTTTGAGACATTTAGTAGATTTGTAGTTCTGTGTAAATCTAGAGTTCAAGAAAACGATGGGTATGTAGCTGTCAATTTAAGAGACATCTGTGTAGAGACAGTGTTAAAAATCCATGGGATTAAATAAAGTGACAAGAGGTCTAAGTGTAGTTGAGAAAGAAGTTAGAGGACTAATTCTGAGCTTCTCCTTCATAGAGGAAGAAAATGATGTCGACTGAGACAATAAGACACATGATGAGACTGAGACGGCAAGCCATTGAGATGGAAGGAAGAACCAAGAATGGTTTTCAGTCTTCGTAAGGAAATCCATGTGAAGGTTGAAAGCTTGAGAAGAGGCTGCTTGATTGTTTTCTCTCTTATGAGATGCCATCCAACCTTTCTACCTGCCTCTCTCTTTCTCACCATGTAATTACTATAGTTAATTGACCTTATGGTAGATTCTCTGTTCACTATCAGAATGAATTGTTGGCAGAGAGCCAATCCTCTGACGACTTCATCTGAGATAGTTTCTTATCATCCCTAACATATGAACGAATATAAGATGCAGTTTTGAACAGCTGGATATGTTATCTGAGTCACCTCTTCTACAGCTGAGGATCATTGCTTTCTTTTCTAAGTAAATGCATGCTAGTCCAATGAGATGATACATTTCAAGCTCTTGGAGCATTGTAAGTCCTCTATTAATGCCAGGATTCATTACTGTATTTATAAAATAAGCTAATGGTAGTGAAGAAAGACAGGGAAAAGGAAATTATCGTTTAATTTTTTTTAAATTTAGAATGAATCACTGACTGTGTTTAGTTTCTATTCCTTTTCTTTTACATGAGTTTTCAACTTTGCTACTCATAAGTTTAAGTCTTATAAAGTGTTTCCTGCTGAAATGCCACGCTGACTGGAATTCGACAGCAAATAAATATTGCTGTCCTCACTAATTTGAAACAGTATGAGTTTTAAACCTCTAGCTGCAGGAGATTTATTAAGATTACAATTTTCATCACCATCCCTTCAGTCCATCAAGATAGGTCAAAGCTGTATAAACTTAAAAAAAAATAAACTACCAGCAATTTCCATTCTTTTAGACTATGTTTCCTGAACTGGCAATATTGTTAGAAGCACAAACTTGAAGTAAATGAAACACATATCCACATAGCCTTGTAAATAAGTGAGCCTGTTTTTGGAGGAAATAAACATTGCTGAATATTTAATTTAATTGTAACTCTATGAACACAGAGTTCCTGTGGTTAAAAATGGCATGTTGGTGACACATCTAATTATGATTATGCTTGTTTTCTAAATAGTCACTTGAAAATAACTCAGTAAAAAAGAATATATGTACTCCTGTTATTTATTCTGAAATGGTGAATCTTGGAAAGGTGTTCTTTTCAACTATTGTGACTTTCTAAGTACCATTTTACTAAGTTGTCCAATTATTTCATGTATTAAGTTAGAGTAATTGGCCTCTGGTAAATAATTAAATGGCTAATAACTCGCATCATCTACCACTGAGTTCATTAATACTCAAGTGGAATGCATTTCAGAAATACTTTAAAATTTATAGTGGGCAAGGCATCAAAATATCTTGAGTGAAAAATACTAGAATGTTTCGAGAAATACAATTTTTGTAACAAGAACCAGCATTTGACTCCTCTCTTCTTGAATAGATTTAATTAAAACACAAGTAAGTGTTAGTGCTACACTTAATAGACCAATCATAATCATGAAATTTTGTGAACAAATTGGATCATTATATAAAAAATACAATTTTAAATGTATTGATTGAGTCATTTTTTTCTAAGATCCTACAATAAATACTTTTATAACACAAAAATTTGGATTCCTTTTAAAGCTAGTGCTTCAATAATCCTTGATACGTAATGTTTTAGTCAATATTTACTCAGCAAGTGAATACATTTATCATATGTCTAAATTTTCAGATTGAATTTATTTACTGTTAGTGACATATGCATATTTATGCATTGAAATGAGTAGTAGATTTCAAGAAAATTATTCTACGTACTTTGTGAAGGTAATATTTTAATTGTATTCATAAGATTTAGGAGAAAGTTTTTAATTTATCAAGTTTACCTTTTACCCACATATCTCTTCCCTCTGGAAACATTTATTTTATTTTTATAATTTTTGAAATTGCTTAGGAAAGTAGAAACAGCACTGACCCATTTGTCACTTGTGACCCTAGATAAACCACTTGACTTTTTTATGTCTTCTTTGTTGCCTTTGAAAACTGATTAAAATGGTTCACAATTTATGTGATACAACTCCTCCCACTCATTACCCTTTTGCTTACTTTCATAAATTGCTCCATAAACTCAAGAAATAAATATAGCAGCATAGCATTTTCTAAGTTACTGCCAAAGCTCCTTTACAACTTATAAAGAGAGAATCTAATACTACTATCCTGGGCTGCTCTGCTGTTAAGTTGTCCAAGAATTCCAGGTGTTTACCTGGTCAAAGGGTCACTTCTATTTGTGCCTCTCTTCTTGAGGCAGGCAGAGAGGAAAGCAATACGGACACATTTCCATCGTTTCTCATAGTCCAAAAGAGTCAGCACTGAAGACGAACCATGCCTCATTTCATAAACCTTGTCTACTCTTTGATGATGCCAGGTCTAGATTCCCACTTATTCACCATAGGGCCAAACACAGTGTCTGCATTTATCTCTGATTCTCTCGTTCAGTTATCCTTCATATTCTTCAACAAAGTGCAACATCTTGGCCTGACAGCTGTATTTGGAGGGCTCCTCTACCTCAGCTGTGCTGGGCGGCAGCGCTCATCTCCACCCTGGACCCTTAAGCCATCGTATTGAGCCATGGTTACTAGTCAGTTTTCTTCACTAGACACACTTTATTGCAGGATTCTCATTGAGTTTTGATTGAGTTCACCCTGCTTCACAGCAAACTTGCATTCTGAAAAGCAGGATCTGCTAACTTCTACTTTAGAAGTCACTGAGATTTGAAGCAAATTGAGCTGTCCAGAAGGTAAGGATCTCAGGTAACCTCATCAAACATTTCCACAGTAATCTCAGCACTGTGGGAAGCCGAGGCAGGTGGATCACCTGAGGTCAGGAATTCGAGACAAGTCTGGCCAACATGGCGAATTCTGTCTCTACTAAAAAAACAAAAATTAGCTGGGCATGGCGGTGCATCCTTGTAATCCCAGCTACTCAGGAGGCTGAGGCAAGATAATTGCTTGAACCTGGGAGGCAGAGGTTGCAGTCAGCCAAGATTGCACCACTGCACTCCAGCCTGGGTGACAGAGAGATACCTCTTCAAAAAAATTAAAAACGATTTTCACAAAGATACATTTTACTTTGATATAGTAAATATATATCAAATTACTCTATCTGTATCTATATCTATCTATCTATATACATAGATAGATAGATATATATAGATAGATATATATATATGACAGAGAGAGAGAGTGTGTCTTGCTCTGTCATCCAGGTTGGAATGCAGTGGCGCCAGCTTGGTTCACTGCAACCTCTGCCTCCCAAGTTCAAGTGATTCTCCTGCCTCAGCCTCCAGAGTAGCTGAGATTATAAGCCCACACCACCATGCCCGGCTAATCGTATTTTAGTAGAGACGAGATTTTTTTTTTATGTATGCTATGACTAATGAATATTTTCTACAGGAGAAGACCTGTTTCAAGGGGCCCTTAGTCACCACTGTGGTCATAAGAGATGTGGTCTCTTAAGTAATCCCCTCAGTAAGTACCTTGTTTGATCTTTACGTAAACTGACATGATGAGAGTTGTTTTCATCAGAAAATTGTGAATTCGTTAATGTTCTATTTATTCATACCAAGAAAACACAAATTCTATTCATATTACCAAAAATAGTATGATCCACATAAGAAAATGAGTTCTTTAGTCAGTGACCCTCCTCATCTGCAAATTACAGATAGAATTTATGCAAGTACGGAAAACGATTGGTCTGTAATAAGTAAAGGATAGTGTACCTACCTGTCTTATTCATGTTATCTTTAATGCTTTAATATTATTATATTTTAATTTTTAATTCAATGAAACTTGTTTAGAAATTTAAATGAATGATTTAAAATAATTACTTTCTTAGTGTACTGAGTTTATTCATTTTTAAATTCAAACAAGTATTAGGTAATTCTTATAAAACATTAAAAAATGTTGGCTCCAGTCAAACCAAAACTGTCAGCACGCTAATAAGTGGCCTTTAAAATAAACTACCAAGAGTAACTTCTTTTAAGTAGTAATGACACGTGAATGCAAATTATAATAATTTGAGTATTTCAACTGCAGTTGAAAATACTAGTCAGTAGAAAAATAGACACTTTCCTACTTTACGTATATGACTAGAGCTTCATCCCCATATTGTAAAGTGTCTCTTGGGATTTTATAACTTCATCTTATTGTCTGCAACCTAATTTTGTACCCACAGTTTCTTTTTAAAAACATGTTTAAAGGAAGAGTATAGTAATCCTCATTACTCTAGCTCTGAGTGAACATACAGCAACCATCTCTGGTACACCACTCTATTTCAAGTGGCTGAATAAGGGAAATTTCTGCTGTAGATTATGTATTTCAGGATGGAGCAAAGAGTACTCCAGGTGATATCAAGAAGCTTTTGGGTGTATGTGTGGTGGTGGGAGGTGTAGCATATAAAAGGACACATAACAATTTCATAAATTAGCTGTATCTCTTGATTTTTCTTGAAAATGAGCCGCCTGCCTTTCCTTTCTTTCTTGCACTTTGTCAAAAGGTTAAACTTTGTTTTCCTTTCCCAGATCTCCTTCATCTTTGATCGGTTGTCTAGTATAAAACATTGTGTAGTGTGAAGGATTAAATTTGAAATCTTATCCAACCATTGATTACTTCATAACATGAAGTAAGCTTTCACCTTTAATGTCTTTACCTGAATTATATGACATCACTCCACTGGACGTCATCTTCCCATTATATGATGTTACATTAATTGTGAAATTCCTGCTTCATGGTTAATGTCCACTGCATGTTCACTGAATATAAATAGGCATTGGTGTATGGTTATATAAATAATGTTGGTTATGTTTGAAGAAGAGGTATTATTTGTAGCATATGTGATTTTTGATAGGTTTCTAATTATATGTCTTGTTGAATTTTACATCACTTTAAACTGATTGATGTATTTATCAAATATTTCCCAAGGCTCTGCATAACATGGCATAGGAAACTCAGCCTGAAAAAATGGCTATGAATGTTCTCATTTGGGTCAGCTTTATCTCTTCTTTGCTCCCAGAGAATATTTGAGCTTAGGGATTTTATTTCTTCCACTGCCTTATTCACAGGTTTTCTCTCATAACACATTCTCAATAAATATTTATTCAAAGAAGGGATGGTTGAATAAAGCTGAGAGAGTTTAGGGGAGTTATTGATTTAGGACAGAGGTGAACAGACGCTCAGGCAGAGCTGATGTGCCTCGAGATTTTTTTTCTTCCAAAGGCTTGAACGTTTTTTTCTGCCATGAATTTAAACACCCAATTGTATCAGCTACAAATTGAGCATCACTTTTACAAACAACCGCACCTATGAAGGAGTTGAAGTCTATTCTTGCATTAATACAAAGTGATACATTTGTGTGCATTTTCTTCCCCAAACTGTAGCTACCAGAAGTATTATAATTAAAACAAAATTAGTTTTCTTTTCTTCCCACCCCTCACTAACCATTGCCATACTAAAGCAATGGGAGTCTAGGGAGGAGATTAAGACTCATTTGAGATCCTTGAAGGAACTGGATGGACTTTTTAGTGAGACACTCTGCGCCTCTAAAGGGGAGAGTTTAACCCATTTGCATTCAAGGTTAATACAAATAATGATCAAAAAGGGCAAAGAAGGGCATTGCATAATAATAAAGCATTCTTTTTTTAAATTATGGCCATTCTTGCAGGCATAAGGTGGTATCTCATTGTGGTTTTAATTTGCATTTCCCTGATGATTAGTGATGTGGAACATTTTTCATATGTTTTTTGGCCATTTGCATATCTTTTTTGGAGAATTGTCTATCCATGTCCTCTGCCTTTGTTGGGATTATTTGTTTCTTTTCTTGCTGATTTGTTGGAGTTCATAGTAGATTCTAGATATTAGTCCTTTGCAGGATGCGTAGTTTAGCAAATATTTTCTCCCATTCTGTAGGTTGTCTGTTTATTCTGCTGATGATTATTTTGCGGTGCAGAAGCTTTTTAGTTTAATTAGGTCCCATCTATTTATTTTTGTTTTTGTTGCATTTGTTTTTCAGATCCTGGTCATAGATTTTGGTGTGGATGTGGTGAAAAGGGAGCACTTTCATACTGCTGGTGGAAACGTAAACTAGTACAACCACAGAGGAAAACTACATGGGGATTCTTTAAAGAACTAGAAGTAGAACTATCATTTGACCCAGCAATCCCACTATTGAGTATATACTCAGAGGAAAAGAAGTTATTATATGAGAAAGATAAGCATATAGCAGTACAAGTTACAATTGCAAAAATATGGGACCAGCCTAAATGCCCATCAATGAGCAAGTGGATAAAGAAAATGTGATATATCTACACAATGGAATACTACTCAGCCATAAAAAGAAAAAAAGGCATTTACAGCAACCTGGATGGAGGTTGAAGACCATTATTCTGTGTGAAGTAACTCAGGAATAGAAAACCAAATATTGCATGTTTTCCCTTAAAGGTGGGGGCTAAGCAATGAGGGTGCAAAGGCATAAGAATGATATATTGGATTTGGGGACTTGGGAGGAAGGGTGGGAGGGGGGTGAGGGATAAAAGACTGCATGCTGGGTACAATGTACACTGCTCAAGTGACAGATTCACCAAAATCTTAGAAACCACCTCTAAAGAGCTTATCCATGTAACCAAAAGCCACCTGTTCCCAAAAGCCTTTGAAATAAAATAAATTTTTTAAAGAAAACTACCTGTTGGATATTACGCTGCTGATACCTGGGTGACAAAATTATCTGTCCACCAAACCCCTGTGACACATAATTTAGCGATGTAACAAACCTTTATATGTAATCCTTGAGCCTAAGATAGACACTGGGAAGAAAAGAAAAGAGAGGAAGAATAGGAGGCAAGTAATCTAAACAATATAAATGATGAGATTGGAGTTGTCAGGAAAACTTAATGGGCACGCTTAATGGTAGGGGCAGGATTTGAGTGGGGTCTTGAAATATGAATAGGATGTAGATAGACTAAAAGAAAGGAAAGAATTTGTACAACAAGAACAGCATAGATGATCTGCGAGAGTAAATAAACCTGATGCTTGCTAAAGCCATGGAAATAATCCTGGGAGGCTATTGTGTGCACTCCATCATTTTGCTTCCTTCAAATTCAAAGCAAAAGGTTTTAAGGGATGCTGCCTGAACTTATTTGGCAGTTCCTGCTCTAAATGCCCTGATACCATAAAGTTAAAGCAGTTGGAGCTAGCTCACCTCTACCCTGCCTCCATTTGGTAGGCAATGCTATTAATCTTGATTTCTTGAAAGCTTTCTCTTACACACATCTTCAGAGTTCTCTAGGGGCCTTTCTGATGAAAAAGTTTTCTCACAGCTTGAGAAACAAATTCCAATTTGGCTTTAACTAAATAGTTCCATTATGCCCTGAGCTTTTGAAAGATGTTTATTCATGGATTAGGTTCTATAAATCCATGTTTCCAGTTCACAGAATATACTCCATGGACAAATAGGTTTGGAAAGCACTCTACACCATCCTCTGAGATCACCATCTCCAAAAATATTATGTCAATCAAAATTGAAGCAAAAAACATGTTTCATATTTGGCAACTCACGGTCTCCTCAAGTCATTTGATTATTGAACATCTTTCTGTTATTTTTGAGGTTCTCTCAGAACTTTGCTTTTTAATTTATGATTTATGAAAAGAAGCTTTAATGTCATCAAACAACCATAATGTGTAGAACTTTCTAAGGAAAGCATTTTGCTTCCTAAATTACCACTAGACAAAATCAGACAGGGGTAACTAGCTAATAATTCATCTGCATTGATATTTTGTTGGCATGTAATCAAATCAAATTTTGTGTCACTGAAGAGCTATTAATATGCTTAATGTAATCTCTCATTTTTATATTATTTTAATTGGCCCATCTAGTAATCAATTAAGAGAAAACCAATCCTATCAGGGGAAAAAATTGTTCATGCATTTTATTTTTAATGCTCCTCTAAAAGTAAGACTGAAGTTTAAATATCAAAAATATGTTTTTCTACCTTTTTAATATCTATCTTCAAGTTACATGTTTAAATTGGTATTCTTTTCTGCTACGTGTCTTATCTAACATTTTAAGGATTGACAGTTTTTCATAAATTAAGCCTAAATTTTCTTTTTCAATGTGTAATTTCATTTAGATCTCTTCTAGGTCAAATGTTCTTGAATTTAGCCGTATGTATACTTATAAAGATTTCAAAAAGTTTTTATTTTATTTTATTTTATTTTATTTATTATTTTTTTATTTTTTCAAAGAAAGAAAAAGAGGGGAAAGAAAGTGAGAGTGAAAGAAAGAAAGAAAAAGAATGTATGAGAGAAAGAAAGAGGAAGAAAAAGAGGGAGAGAGAACAGGATTCTTGTTCTACTGCCCAGGCTAGAATGCAGTCTAAAAATGGGTATTAAACACCTCTATTATGCCAATAATTGTGTTTAACAATGGAGACAGGAAGGAATAAGAGATGAAAATAACAAACACGCAGCCAACCAATATTTTATTTAAACCTGTGAAATGCTATGCAATTGCTGAGGAGTGATTTATTTCCAAT
>CAUYLG010024685.1:0-25713 GCA_963573385.1 Cacajao melanocephalus
GGCTGTTTATAAACCCTTCTGTGCCAATGTATTATCTTCACTTTGCCTTTGAATATCAGAAGTATATGACTGTTTGATAAACCTGACAAAAACAAGCAGTGGGGAAAGGATTCCCTATTTAATAAATGGTGTTGGGAAAACCAGCTAGCCTATGCAGAGCCAGGCATTTCTTAGTATGCATTGAACTCATGCCAAACTATTGTTTCACACTATTATTGTCTAAAAGACAACGTGTACTAGAAATGTGAAACAGGAAATGTCCATCTGACCTTATCACAGTACAAGAAATTTTCCAGAGTCCATATGCTGATGTAATTATTTTAAAAATTATTTTTATTTTTTAAAGTGGTAGATCCTTAGAACAATTGTCTTCGCTGTCACAGATACAGCATATGGCGTATCATCTCCCTTTTAGAGGAATAGTGCACTGTAATTGGTGCAGTCTGGTTTTATGTTATTTTCTAATTAGGTTTTAAGAGTTCTTTTTATTTACTTGGTTTGTTGTGTGAAATGTAACATGTATATTTGTATGTCTTAACCTTTACTTCTTTTGGAAAGCCCTTAGTTTATTTTACATAGAAGATTTTTCCTTTATCGGCAAAGCTATGACCCATATAAGCTATTTCCTTCTGTTCCAGTACTGTGCTTATGTAATTTCCTATAAACAGCAGCAAACAACGTCAGTATACACTGGCTGTTGGTTCAGTGTTCTTGCAGTACTTACAATGGACATTTCTCAGCATAATTAATCTCTTTTCAGAGTTTTGGCCCTATTTTTATCAGCACCAATACAATACTTTGAAATAAATGGAAATGCTGTATTCATTGAAGGGATAAGGATTAAAGCTGAAACTGGGTCTAGGGATGAGGTGACGAGGAAAAAAAAAACCCTCACAAATCTGGTGGTTTTTTTATCCTTTGGAAGTGAAAAACAATGAGCTGTACTCTGTGAAAGAAAGGAAACGGTGCTGACAAGCTTTTCTCTAACCACTGTACACCTCTGGTTCAGAACCAGCAGAAGCCAATTAGTTATTTAGTTCATTAGTATATTTAAGTGTGAGAATTTATTAATATGACCATCAAGAACTAGATATTCAGGCATAATTCACGTCCTTTTTCTCTTTCATTTATAATGAGTCTCTTTCATTTGTGATTTCTCTTTTGATTTATAATCATTTTAATTCTTGTTTTATATTTGTTTTAATCCATGATCTTCTTTTTATCCTATATCTTATGTATCTTTTAGCTGTCCATTTTTCCATATAGTTTTACAGAATCCAAGAAATCTTTTTCTTTTGTTAAAATGCTATCACTAGTAGTAATATTTCTAATGCCAATTTAAACTTTTTGTTCTAGAATAATTTGTGCAGAATGAATTGTTAAGTGTATCTATAGAGAATGAATGATTGATATTCAGCCAAGCTTTGCCTATGTCTTTCCATGACCAAAAACAATAAAGTAAAAGGAAAAAAAAAATTCAGTTAGTCTGTTGTTTCATCTGTTTGGCTCTGAAAAACCTATTTGTATATTTTGGGAAAATTTTTTCTCATTGAATTACTGTGTATATTTATCACGTACATTGATGGTTGAATTTCCACTATATAGCTATATGGTAAAAAGTTTGGAATGAGAAACTATTTTTTAATAGCCATTTTGGAAACAAGTGTCAGTGAGCATATTGTTTTAGGAAGAGGGGGATGGTGGGGACATTGGATTGAAAGGAAGTCCTATGTCAGAGGGCTCTGTGCACATTTTCCTGAAGTACCTCAGCTATGCTTAAATGTAATGTTATTTTAACCAATCATAATGGTTGCATTTTGCCTTTTCTCATAATAAATTATAAAATTGATAACTTATAAATATGGCAAAACCTTATTTTTCAGGCTGCCTCTCCCTTCTTTAACTCTAACAGATTGAATTTTGTGTCCAAGGACTTCAAAAGCTACCAGAGTATTGTGAAAGAAGAAACACTGTTGTTGAAGGCCGCTGATATTGCCTGTTAGCCAGAAGAAAGAACCTGAATCATTCAAAGGTTTTCCATCTGGCAAAGAAGTGTGGTAAAAATCCTGCCCAGATCTGCATGTGCTAAGTATCCAGGTAAGTTGGAGCAGCATATTAACGGCAAGCAGTGAAGAAATGAAAGGTAAAGCTATAATGCAATGTATTTCTGTGCCTCATGTTGAAACGTCATATTCAAGGGCTAAATGGACTTCATTTTTCTTCTCCTTCCCCAGGTTGTGTATTACAGTTTTGTATTGAAATGTTGTTTGGGTTCATAAAATATTTAGGGACTACATAAAGAAGAAAGACTTTGGAATCAAAGTCAAGATTCACCTAACACAGCTTCTGTTAGATGAAACTAGGAAATCAAGATCTATCAAAGGCCCCATGTTAATCGGTACCAATTTCTCACCATGTTTTGGTTAGAATAACATTGAGCTGCAAACATTTAAGGATTTGTCTGACTGAATACTGACTTAAAGTTCTGATCTCTAGTAATGTCAGGCATATTGTCTTGGTAAATTGTACAGGTGAATTGTTAAAGATGAAAGCTTAAGTATTTATTGTTTGAATAACTTTAGAGAAAAAAATTGAAATTTTTCAGAATGAGGTGTAATTACTATATCAAAAATCCACAGAATGTTAAAATGTAAAGGAAAACTATCAGGTGAGACTCAATTATTTTTATTCTAAAGATATAAGTAAAAATGTGAACAGATACATTGACATAAAATTCATAAAACATATGGATATATTAAAAACTAGAAACTCTGGGTGCTTCTGAGGATAAGAATTGAGGGTCTATGTGTCAAGAATACTTTGCACAGCTGGAACTATTACAATATTTGAATTTTTTGTCATATATGTATAACTTTTTGAAAAGAATGAGAAATGCTGTACAAATGCAACTATTTTTACTGTAGATTTTTATTTCCATAAAATTATAGGTAAGTGTATGGTTAATAGATCCTATTATATAACTATTATATCCCTTGAATTTGTTTACTTGGTAACACTGGCTCATGTTTGTAAATCCTTCAGAACTCCCAAAATGATTTTGCATACATTACCTAATTTGTAAGATTACAAAACTATTACATAGCTTTTCTGGTTTTCTTGTCTTAATACGTGATTATCATACTAAATTGCAGTTTTTTTTTGTTTGTTTGTTTTCATCATGTCACACACACAAAATAGAAAACCAGCAGTTGTAATTTTCTTCAGCAGTTCTTAACGGAAGTTCATTTAATAGTTTAGTACTTTTCTTTCGTAAGTACTGGACCGAGCTGTAATGGAATTATACGACTCATGCTTTCTGAACAGAGCTTTCTGTTACTCGTGTGTTTATCCTGATGGCCATATGACCATGTGAAGTTCTATCACGATTCTGTTGGATGTTACCTTTGTCTTATCCACTGAACTCAAGCCAGGGTGTTGGAGAGCTCAATAGCTGAGTCTGAGGGTAAATTAAAATACCAGTCAAAATTAAGTGGACAATGTGGAAGGGGAGTGAGCCTACAGGCTATTATGAGATTTGTCCCACCCAGTTTAATAAAACCCCTTCTCTACTGAAGGGTGAGTAGGATGGCTTTTCATGCAAATAGAAGACCAGGTCAGAAACAAATCTACACCCTTTCCTTCTGCTTGGCTTACTGGACTTGTAGACAGACCTAGATTTTCCTATTTTATTAATGGTATTGGAGCTGAATTTCTTACCAATAGAAATTATTTGAATTTAGCAACATTGATAAAACTGGTTCATCAAACCATTTTTTATTGCAAAGGGCTTCATGGACAGTAACCTGCTGTGAGCTGGCTGACAGCTGAAGTGATGAACAATGCTGTTTAGTTCTGCCCATCATGCCTGCCAGAGACTAAGAATACCTTGACCAATAAGGAGGGTGGATCTTTGTTAGCCTTTCTGCATTATTTCTTCCAATTTAGTATTTAACCTCAGGAAAGAATCAATCTCATGTGGGTGGCTATTCATTGTAATAGTTAAAGGAGCACAGTAGTCAAGGGTGAAGGCTAGGAGTGAAACAGACTTGAATTCAAATTCCAGCTCCACCCGTTACCACACATGGGCACATGGGCAAGTTACTTCACTTCTTTAACCATCAGTTTCCTCATTTGTAAGCTAAATCTTGTTAGAATGAATTTTTTTCAGATGAATTAAGTGTATAGTAAAGGGCCTATAGTGTAAGAGGCATTGAATAAAAAGTTATTGTTATAATTACTAAAACTGTTTAATATGATTTATATAACTACTAAAACTTTTTGTATATGATTATAATAACCACATACAAAATTTCATGGCAAATACATAAAAACTGACTATTTAACTATTTGCTATCTCCCATTCCACTCCCCACCATTCCTTCCTAAGCGCACTCCAGTCAGGCAACCCACCAGTCCACTGATACCACACTTGACAAGGTCACCAGTGACATTCACACTGCTAAATGCAGTGGCCAGTTCTCAGCTTTCATCTGAGTTGAGCACTCAGCAGCCTTTGGAAAAATTAATCTTACATTCTACTGCCTGCTCTTTTTTGTTTTCCTAATCTCTAAACATTGGAGGGCTCCAGGGCTCCGTCCTCTGGCCTCTTCTCTATCCACAACCCCTGCCTGGTGACCTCATTTAATCTTGGAGATTTACTATCATGTGGATGCTACTGACTTCTCAAATATATGTTTCCAGTTCACATCTTCCCTAGGAGTTCCAGATGTGTATATGCAACTGCCTGCTGGATTTCTACTTGAATGTCTTAGATAATTTCTCAAACTTGGCATGTGGAAAACTGAACACCATGATCTTCCTAAAAATCTGTTTTTATATCATTTAGTTCGTCAGCTAAAAACTTTGGAGTTAGACATATGGACAGCCCGTCCTAAGGGAAGAATCAGAGGAGAAGGGAGACAAGACCCCAGAAGCACACCCAGCACCTTAATATGCATGCTGCGTCTCTCTAAAATGATGGAACCTGTTTGTCTACCTGTTCTGGAGAATGGCTGCCTGTAGCAAACACAGGAGTTGTCCTCACACTGTGCATCCAGACTTCCACAGCAATTTGAGTTGTAGCTGCAATGCAGCTACCAACCAGGTATACAGTTTCTCAGCCCCACGCCTTGCACCTACAGCTAAGTGTGGCCATGTGAACAGTTTTCATCGATTAAGTATTAATAGAAACAAAGTGTGCCACCTTCACGTGGAGGCTTTGAAGAAGCAAGGGTACCCTTCATTTGCTCTCTTTTGCCTTGTGCTGGGGGGATACAGATGACAATAAGGCCCTGGGTGATGAGGCAGCCACAAGATACAAAATGCCTCAGACCTGAGTCACCACGTGGAAGAGAGAAGCCCACTGACCTAGAACATCCACCCTGGTCTATAGATGAATAAGAAATAAACTTCTATTATGTTTGAACATTGCAGATTTGGTTCTGTTATAGCAGTTTATCTCACCCTGGCTAAACTGTTGCCTATCTCTTGAAAGATAGGTGCCCTCCTTCCCTGAAAGTGATTTTTTCATATATGTAATCTATATGTTAATTCATACTCTCCAAAGCATATCCACATCTATGCAACTATGCTTATGTGTTCCATCAACAGAAACCTCATATAAATAAATATATATAAAGGTTTAAAAAAAAGACACTTTGGAGTTATCCTTGACCCTGTCCTCTTTTCTCACACCCATATCCAGACCATCAAGAAATCTTGATTCAACCTTCAAAATCTATCCAAGATTTAACCACTAATCAACCTCTTCTCCTCTGTCAGTCTGTCCTCCTACATTTCATCTTAATTATCCTTAGAAACTCCTAACCAGTCTTAGTGCTTTCACAATTGTGCTTCCAGACTGTTCTCAAATAGCAGCCAATGAGATCCTGCTGCACTTCTGCTCAAAACCTGCCAATGGCTCCCTACCTCACTTAGGGTAAAACCAGGCAGGGCCTGCACAATCTGGCCTCACCTCCTAGTGTTTTCCTCCTTGCTCATCCTGCCAGCCACACTGCTTTTCTTGCTTTTCCATGAACGTGCTAGACACACTCTCACATTTGGGCTTTTGCACTTGTTTCCCTTCCCAGAATCCTCTCCTCATGGATACGCACATCCAGCCCCTCATCTCCTTCAAATTTTAGTCCAAATGCCACTTTCTCAATGAGGGTTTCCTGATCCGTCTATTTAAACTTACAGTCTCCCCTTGTCTAATGCCTTGTCTTTGCTTTACTTTCCTTCATAGTAATTACCACCATCTGACTTACACTTGCTTGCCTTTCTTGTTTATTTTCTGTTTTCCCCACTCAAATGTAGTCCAGAAGGAAAGGGACTGTTGTTTCATTTGTTCATTCCTCTATCCCCTGGGCCTGAGCATGGCTTTGGGTAGACACCCAGTAAATGTTGGTTTAAATGGATAAATAAATGAATAAATGGCATTTACTACCTTATATGGTACTATAATATAAAAGCATACTATGCAGGGAATTAGGAATCTAGAAACTAGTTTTGACTCAGCCTCCTATGAACAAGGCTGTGTGGACAAGTCATTTTACCTCTCTGAGTCTCATTTTTCTAATATTTAAAATCTACCCTACAGAAGTGTAAAATATTCAAATATAGATTATCTTAGGGAGTGCAGTCTCGTGCGTGCACAGTGAAAGAATTTCTACATACCTTCCATGTATCCACAATCAATGGTTTATGTAAACCTTGTCTCAGGAAAATTAAGTTCTATATGAGCAGATTTTTAAAAAAATTGTCACTGAAAGAAGTATCCAATTAAGCCAAAACCTTCTCTAGAGACAGGATGCAGTAGAGAAACTCTAGCAGAATTAGGTTCCGTGAGAAAGGCACACTCGATACCTTCCTCATATCCTTGCACTCATAATAGAGTTTGAATTAAAGAACAAGAAACAAAACAGACTTTGCATTTTTCATCTTTAGCCAAGCTCCTCTGGTTTGCGTAGTCATAACATCATTCAAATGACCATTTTTGGAGTTTTTATTTCAAGTGCTCTTTTTCTCAGCTAGGAGAAATGAATATCTCATGCTTTATTTTTCCAAATTGTAGTATGAAAACTGAGTAATGCTACCACAAAACATACATTTTTCTCAGTATCATATTACACCTGTTTTAAAAATGCTATAAAGCTTTTTAAATGTTTTAGAGGTATAGCAAGTGAACTGTTTTATATGTTTCTGGGATTTTTAAAAATATATTTTATTTTATTTTTTTTGAGATGGAGTCTTGCTCTGTTACCCAGGCTGGAGTGCAGTGGTGCAGTCTCGGCTCACTGCAACCTCTGCTGCCCAGGTTCAAGCAATTCTCATGCCTCAGCCTCCCAAGTAGCTGGGACTACAGGTGTGCACCACCGTGCCTGGCTAATTTTTTTTTTGTATTTTTAGTAGAGACGGGGTTTCATCATGTTGGCCAGCCTGACCTCAAGTAATGCGCCCACCTCGGCCTCCCAAAGTACTGGGATTACAGGCGTGAGCCACTGCACCTGGCCTGAACATATTTTTTACATTTAATATAATCATTTGTTCAGATTCCCTTGATTTTATTTTCTAATGAATACCTCAATATTTCTCTTATATGTTGGTCACTTATCAAATAGATTCCCAGTGAACGCTTTTATTTGAGAAAGAGTCTCCCTCTGTAGCCCAGGCTGGAGTGCTGTGGCATGATCTCAGCTCACTGCAACTTCTGCCTCCTGGTTCAAGTGATTCTCCTGCCTCAGTTGCCCAAGTAGCTAGGATTACAGCCATGGGCCACTATACCCAGCTAATTTTTGTATTTTTAGTAGAGACGGGGTTTCACCAGTTGGTCACGCTGATCTCGAACTCCTGACCTTGTGATTAGCCCACCTTGGCCTCTCAAAGTGCTGGTATTACAGGCGTGAGCCACCATGCCCCACCCAATGAGGCTTGCTAGCTGTTATGCCCCACTAGATGATGAGCTTTATGGAGGCAGTCTTTATTCCTCCCATCTGCCTAGTATCTAGTATATCTCAACAAATATCAAACTAGGGAATAAGAAAATGAACATTTTCTACCTATTTAATATATTTGAATTTATTAGTCTTCCTCTGGTGTTCTTAATTTATTTGTTTGTTTTTTGAGACAGAGTCTCTCTGTCACCCAGGCTGGAGTACAGTGGCATGATCACATCTCACCACAGCCTCAAACTCCCAGGCTCCAACAATCTTCCTGTCTTAGTCTCCTGAGTAGCTGGGACTACAGGCATGCACCACCACACTTGGCTAATTTTTGTATTTTTCCTAGAGACGGGGTTTCACCATGTTGCCCAGCCTGGTCTTGAACTCCTAGGTTCAAGTGAACCACCCACCTTGGCCTCCCTAAGTGTTGAGATTACAGACATAAGCCACTGCACCTGACCTCTATTCTAATTTTTTAAATGTTAAAACTTTGAGAAAGCAAGAGTTAGGGCAAAGGAAACAATCATTAGAGTGAACCGGCAACCAACAGAATGGGAAAAAGTTTTTGCAATCTACCCATCTGATAAAGGGCTAATATCCAGAATCTACAAAAAACTGAAACAGTTTTACAAGAAAAAAAATAAAACCATTCAAAAGTGGGTGAAGGATATGAATAGACACTTTTCAAAAGAAGACATCTATGAGACGAATAAACATATGAAAAAATGCTCATCACTGGCCATTAGAGAAATGGAAATCAAAACCACATTGAGATACCATCTCACGCCAGTTAGAATGGTGATCATTAAAAATATCTGGATACAACAGATGCTGGAGAAGATGTAGAGAAATAGGAACACTTTTACACTGTTGGTGGGAGTGTAAATTAGTTCAACCATTGAGGAAGACAGTGTGGCTATTCCTCAAGGACCTAGAAATAGAAATTCCATTTGACCCAGCAATCCCATTACTGGGTATATACCCAAAGGATTATAAATCGTTCTGTTATAAAGACACATGCACATGTATGTTCATTGTGGCACTGTTTACAATAGCAGAGACCTGGAACCAACCCAAATGCCCATCAATGATAGACTGGACAAGGAAAATGTGGCACATATACACCATGGAATACTATGCAGCCATCAAAAACGATGAGTTTGTGTCCTTTGTAGGGACGTGGATGAATCTGGAAACCATAATTCTCAGCAAACTGACGCAAGAACAGAAAATCAAACACTGTATGTTCTCACTTATAGGTGGGTGTTGAACAATAAGAACACAAGGGCACAGGGAGGGGAGCATCACACATTGGGGTCTGTTGAGGGGTCTAGGGAAGGAACAGTGAGGGGGTGAGGAGGTTGGGGAGGGATAACATGGGGAGAAATGCCAGATATAGGTGATGGGAGGATAGAGGCAGCAAACCACATTGCCATGTATGTACCTATGCAACAATCCTGCATGATCTGCACATGTACCCCAAAATCTAAAATACAACAAAAAAAATTGCAAAATTTTTTGAAGATTTGCTACAATTTGAAAAAACTTGCAGACAAACTAAATAATATAGAAATATTTTTTAAAAAATTTTAAAGTTAGGGCCAGGCATGGTGGTTCACTCTTATAATCCCAGCACTTCGGGAGGCTGAAGCAGAAGGATCATTTGAGCTTAAGAATTTGAGACCAGCCTGAGCAACATAGCAGTACTCCATTGCTACCAAAAAAAAAAAGTAAAAATTAGTAAGTTGTGGTGGCATTCCTGAAGTTCCAGCTACTCAGGAGTGGGAGGAGGATCACTTGAGCCTGGAAAGTTGAGGCTGAGCCTGCTGTGAGCCTTGATTGCAAACACTGTTCTCTAGCCTGGGTGACAGAATGAGACCATGTTTCAAAAAAAAAAAAAAAAGAAAAAAAAACCCATAGAAATAGAAAAAGTTAGGTATGTCATGAATGCATAAATACATAAATATATATGTAGCTACTAGTCTATTTTATCATTTACTGTCATGAAATACTTGAGACAGCAAGACAACCCCTTCTATTCCTCCTCCTTTTCAACCTACTCAACATGAAGGCAGTGAGGATGAAGACCTTTATTATTATCCACTTCCACTTAATGAATAGTAAACATGTTTTCCTTCCTTATGATTTTCATAATAACATTTTACTTTCACTAGCTTACTTTATTGTAAGAATATACAATACGTATATAATACATGTAATGTACAAAATATGTGTTAATTGACTGTTTATGTCATTGGTAAGGCTACTAGTAGTCAATTTCAGGGGGAGGTAAAAGTTTCATATGGGTAATTGACCATGTGGAAGTCAGCACACCCAACACCCATGTTATTCAAAGGATTCAAGGGTCAACTGTATTTCACTATTTTTATCTATTTTCAAGTTAACAATTATTTTATGTATAAAAACAACAGCTTTCTAATCATCATTATAATGTCAATTATTCCATCCTGATACTATTAATATGACAAATATACATTTATACTTCAAATAACATAAAAGTAGGCATTAATCAGCAAGGCAGTTCAGGAAAATTAATCTGGCAGGACTGAATAAAATGGACTAGAAGAAAGTAGGCTTAAAACAGAGATATATTGGCTGAGACTCCATTGCCATTATCTAAACAAGAGTTAATGAGTTTCCCAACCAGGAAAGAAATAGAATAAATGGAAAGAAGGGACAATTTTTAAATGTAATGAAGGGAGAATTGATACCTTTGGATAACCAGTTGAATGTAAGCAGCAAGAGAGATTATCATAATTATTAGATATTTCAGATAGAGGATAATGTGGGCATAAGAGAAATAGATGCCAAGATGGTAGTGGGTAGTTGAGAGAAGGCAAGGACAGTCTGTTGGCAAATACTTATTCTTGAAGATGTGCAGGAAGGTGACAATTAAGGAATGAACAGAGAGAGGTAAAGAGAAGCAAAAGAACAGTTTCACAAAAGCAAGGATTTAAGGAAGTAGTGGGCAGCAGTACTCAATGCTGCAGATTTTATGAGTAGAAAGTCTTGTGACCTTTAAGAGCATAGCGTTCCGTAGAAGGATGAGGATAGAAATAAAATTTAAAAGGATTGAGGGATGAGTGAAGGATAAGAAAATGTGACAGTATTTTTTCAAAATGAATAATCAAGCCATGAAAAGATATGGGGGAACCTCAAATGCATGCCACTAAGTAAAAGCAGCCAGTTTGAAAAGGCTGCATTACTGTATGATTCCAACTACATGACATTCTGGGAAAGGCAAGCCATAGAGACAATGAAAAGATCAACGGCTGCCAGGGGCTGCAGGGAAAAAAGGATGAACAGGCAGAGCACAGAGAATTTTTATGGTGAAACTAGTCAGTATTACACTATAATGGTAGGTACATATTATCAAACATTTGTCAAAACTTGTAAACTCTACACCATCAAGAGTCAACCCTAATGTAAACTATGGACTGAGTGGCTATGATGTGTCAGTGTATAGTTCATTGGTTGAAACAAATGTACTCTAGTGGGAGATGTTAATAGCCGATGTTGATGCTGGGGTGGTTGTACACCCATAGGCTGGGAGAATACGGGAACCCTGCACTTTCCACTAATTTTGCTGTTAACTTAAGACCACTCTAAAACATAAAGTCAATTTAAAAAAATGTATAACCATTTCTGTTAATATAAAGTTGTGTGTCACATACATGTATGCATTACTTTTATTGTATCATTTTATAGCCCTTAAAAATCTCAACAAAATGTAAAAACATATTTTTGTGCCCAATGAGATAAGTGGAGTAAAGCGATATTGTTCAGCTGAATATATGATCAATGTAAGAATTTAGTTACATTTATGGAATGACAGAGTGGTGATGAATTTTCCGGTAAGTATTACGACTTAAGAATGTTAGGTCTTTCTTCAGATGTCTACTGTATGTTTCAGTTATTTATTGGTGTGTATAACATACCACACCAAAACTTAGTAGCTTAAAACAGTCATTTATTGTTACGTTTCATTTTTCTGGGGGTTGATGAAGCTGAGCACTACTCAGTTTTGGGTTCTTCAAATGGTTGCAGAAATACAACAGATGAGGCTAGAATTATCTAAAAGCTTCTTTACTCACATGTCTGGCTCCTAGGCTAGGATAGCTACAATGCCTAAGGGCTGGTCAGGGATTTCTCTCTCTTTTGTCTCTCCACGTAGCCATAGTGTGGCTTGGGCTTCAAATAGCATAGCATTTCAAGAGCAAGAATTCCAGGAGACTCAGGTAGAAGCTTCAAGGTGTGGGAAGTGTTGGAAGTCATGTAGCATCACTTCCACTATATTCTATTAGGCAAATCTGTCACAGATGAGCCCAGATTTAAGGAAGTAAAGCAATAGATAGATACAGGGAGGAGAGAAATTGATGGGAGCCAACCTGAAAACAAAAAACAAGCTACCACACTCTATTTAGGGGATATTTATAAAAACATAGAGACACATATGCACAGACAAACACACATGTGCACACATACACACATACAGATAAATACATTTGTATGGAAAAATATTAAGAACTATTATGAATGTTCAAGTATACAATAATATGCAAAGGTAAAATCTTAGTAATTAGGTAGAAAATAAGACTAACTCCTAGAGGACTAATCAAAGACATTGTATTTTTTTTTTTTTGTAGTAAGATCAAGTAAGTCATTCCAAACCATCTGGCTTCCTATCCTAAAACATCTCTGAGCTTCTCGTTTAGTTCAAGAAGTAAGCTTTTAGTTCAGAATGTATTTGGCAAAGGTAGCTTTTGTTCTCAATGCTGTCTCTGTTTTTCCAGTCATAGGCCCCTAAAGTCTACCAGTCCTTATACTTCTAGCTGCATGCTTGCAGAATCTACTACGTAGTTCTGATTTTGTAATTTTCATTTCAATGAGCCTGGAAACTTGATTCTGAAGGTCCAGAAATGATCGTGTTTTCTTTTTATTCCCTTTCCTTTAGGTAATTTTCGTGTAGTTTTCTTCTTTCATTCAATTTTGATGAGACTTCTTTCTTTGAAATAACATTTAAAAATAAGGTTAACACACAAGTTGTTGCTTTAATAAAGCATCTAATGTCTATCTTATAAAATATTTTGAAGGCTTTAGAAACTTGTCTTTGCTGCACACACAGGCAGAATGGAGTAATATTTTAAGACTTCCTGCAACTAGAAAGGTATGGAAAGTCTTACTGATTTATATTGTGTTCTGACTTCCTGAGGCAGTTTTCCTAGTGCTATTCCATTTTAGTCATACCACAAAACAGAGCTCACTCGTTTGCTGTTTCTTTGTTTAAAATCAGAATTCAGTGTAGAACTTTGTATTTCAGTTTTGTTTGTTGTTTCTTAAGCTTAATTTCTATGGAATTTTATAGTCGTAGCAGTTTTATTTTATAAAACTTCTCTTGCTGGGAGGATAATTCTGGAAGCATTTGAGAAAAAGAATTCCCAGTTCAGTTTTCAAAATTATTTTCAAAAGTAAATAACCCGACTATTTAACATATATAGGGTTCCACACTTGCATTTATTGCTTATGCTACCTAATTAAAGATTTTATTATCTATAGTTACTTGGGAAGACACATCTTTTACATCAGTGTTTGTTTCTCGGGACAGGAAACATATATTACAGTTATTTTGTATTCCTAAAGCTTGTACCATAGTTTTGTTGTTGTTGTTGTTGTTGTTTGAGACAGAGTCTCGCTCTGTCGCCCAGGCTGGAATGCAGTGGCACGATCTCGGCTCACTGCAGCCTCTACCTCCTGGGTTCAAGTGATTCTCCTGCCTCCGCCTCCTGAGTAGCTGGAACTACAGGCACGTACCACCACACCAGGCTAATTTTTGTATTTTCAGTAGAGATGGGGTTTCACCATGCTGGCCAGGCTGGTCTCGAACTCCTGACCTCAAGGCCTGCGTTGGCCTCCCCAAATGCTGGGATTACAGGAGTGAGCCACTGCACCCAGCCCTAAAGCTTGTACCATAGTTCTAAACATATAATATGTAGATGCTCACTTGATAAATGGGTGTGTATGTTGTATTCTTTCAATTTAATTCTTGTAATTTGAGTCCTACTTGCCTTCCTTAACCATACAGCATAGAAACATTATAGACTTTTCTTTTCATCAACTTTTATGTCCCAGGGTACAGGTGCAGGATGTGCAGATTTGTTACGTAAGTAAACGTGTGCCATGGTGGTTTGCCGCACGAATCAATCCATTCGCTAGGTATGAAGCCCAGCATCCATTAGCTACTCTTCCTGATGGTCTCCCCCAACTTTGACCTCCTGACAGGCCCTTGTGTGTGTTGCTCCCCTGCACCATGTGTCTACGTGTTCCCATCCTTCAGCTCCCACTTATAAGTGAGAACACATGGTGTTTGGTTTTCTGTTCCTACATTAGTTTGCTGAGAATAACAGTTTCCAGCTCCATCCATGTCCCCACAAGGACATGATCTTGTTCCTTTTTATGGCTGCATAGTATTACAGACTTTCTTATGATGTAGCTTAGTCTTAATAACATTACTGGTTATTTGTGCATAAGGTCTTTCTGATTTGAATCTTTCCCCTAAATATTAAAACAGAAGTGGGAAATTTAATCTTTCTGAAAAGATCTCTCTGAGTTATCTGGTTTTTAATGGCTTTTTATGATACAGTCTAGAGCAGGGGTCTCCAACCCCCAAGCCACAGATGCGTACCAGTGCCTGTTAGGAACCGGGCGGCACAGCAGGAGGTGAGCAGTGGGAGAGCGAGCGTTGTTGCCTCAGCTCTGCCTCCTGTCAGCTTAGGGGGACATTAGATTTTCATAGGAGCGGGAAGCCTACTGTGAACTGCGCATGTGAGGGAGCTAGGTTGCGCACTCCTTATGAGAATCTAATGCTTGATGACCTGAGGTGGAACAGTTTCATCCTGAAACCATCCCCCCAACTGAGTCTGTGGAAAAATTTTTTTCTACAAAACCAGTCCCTGGTGCCAAAAAGGTTGGGCATTGCTGTTATATATGATAGCTGAAGCATATATACCAGAATTTTTTTTTTAAGTTGAGAATTTAATTAGAGGCATCTCATTAAGATTTTTTTTTTTGAGGTGGTCTCACTCTGTTCCCCCAGGCTGGAGTGTAGTAGCAAGATTAGGGCTCACTGCAGCTTGACCTCCTGGGCTCAAGTGATCCTCCCATCTCAGTCTCCCGAGTAGCTAAGACCACAGGTGCACCACCACACCCAGCTAATGTTTTATTATTTTGGTACAGACAGGGTCTCCCTATGTTGCCCAGGCTAGCCTCAAACTCCTGGACTTTAGTGATCCTGCTGCCTTGCCCTCCCAAAGTGCTGGTATTACATGTATGAGGCACTATGCCCAGCCCTCATTAAGATTTGAGAGAAGACTTTTACTCCCTGCATTCAATAGCTTGTACTCACAAATCTTAGCAAATATCAGCTCTTCAAATGATATGAGACTGACAAGAAATGGAAAGAACCGTTAAGAATAATAAAAAAGAGAAAGCTAACTTACAGTGACATAGAAAGAAATGAGACATTTCCAGAGAAGTAGTCAGTTCTTGTGATTATTAATTTTCTTCCTTCTAGACTGACTAATAAATAGCATTTTCAGTTACTTGTACTTTTGAAGCTTTCTGTAGCAGGGTTGTTTCCATCACTGTGACATAACTCTCCTGAGTACAACTCTTAAAATTAACCCTTTTGAGGTTGCCAGTGGTTTCAGTTTCTCCATGTTCTTCTGCCTATCACCCAGAAAAGTAAATCATTTTCTCTAAATGTGTCATCTTTTCTACTCTGTTATTGACCCATCTTCATATTTTAATTTTCCTTAATTTTTGCAGTCTGAATAAATGAAGAAATCACGTTGGTATCTTATTTTAAATACTCATCAAAAATTCAATTCCTTTTGGAGTTTTTCAAAAGCAGTCAATAGTGGAGGAGTTATAAGGAGAAGCGAGGTCAGATAGTTAACAGGAAGTGGGTAAAGTGTTTGACTGAGGAAGAATAATGGAGTAAAGAACACGCAATAAAAGGAGACAAAGGAAGAAGTGGGGCCCCTGTGGAAACAAGTGTCATAAAGACATAGAAGTGGAGTGCTAAATGTGTGCATTTCTTTACAGAGATGGCAGGATTTGAAAGTACATGTCAGTGACAGTGGCTGGCAATCAATTGCCATGATAAATCATAAAGAAAGCAAGGTGGGAGAAGTATTCATTTCTTAGAGAATAACTTTGAAAGGCTCAGATAAGGTTTCTGGGGTAAAGGCAAATACAAAAATGGATGCTTAAGTGTGCATGGGAGGGGCTTCTGACAATGTTCTACTTCTTGACTTTGTAAATGGTCAAGTATTCATTTTGGGATAATTCATTGAGTAATACACTAATTGGGGGGAATTCTTCAAGTGATATATTTCAATTAAAAATGAAAAAGTAACAAATAATAAATAGTTGGCTTCCAATTTATTCAACTTTGTACTGTGTTCCTTGAGCCCATTGCAGATTACCTAAACCATTCATCATTTGTGTCTTTCTAAAGAGATCTGGTGATTTTCTTCTCACTCAAATCAACTCAACAAACACTTATTGAGTGTCCAAATGTGCAAGATACAAAAGGTGAAAAACTGCCTTCAAGAAGCTCACAGTCTAACGGGGAGATATAAGACAAGGGGGTTAGAACACAATCTGGACATGTAAGTGGTGTCATAGTAAAAATGGTAATTTAGGAGCAGCACGGAAGAAGTAAGAGGTTTTGTTCAGGAGGTGGCTTTTGAGCCAGTTAGCCAATTCATACTGAAGTAGAAATTTCCTAATGTAGGAAAAGGCATTTCATACATAGGCAAAAGCAGCACCCCACTATTTGCAAGTTACAAGTAGACCAGTATTGCTGAGTTGTACACTCCTAGATTGTATGAGTGGAGAGTTCAGAAGCAGACCTTATTTAAAACATTAGAAAGCCAAGTGCAGTGGCTCACGCCTGTAATCCCAGCACTTTGGAATGTCTCACTTGATCCTTGATCCTTGGGAAGATCACTTGAGACCAGGAGTTTGAGACTAGCCTGGGCAACAAAGTGAGACCCTGCCTCATTTTAAATACAAAAAAATTAAAAAACTAGCCAGGTGTCGTGGTGCATACCTGTAGTCCTAGCTACTTTGGAGGCTAAGGCAGGAGGACTGCTTGAGCCCAGGAGGTCAAGACTACAGTAAGCCATGATCACACCACTGCCCTCCAGCCTGGGTGACAGAGCGAGACCCTGTCTCAAATAAATTAATTAATTAATTTGATTAAATAAAACATTAGAAGATCAGGCCAGGTGTGGTGGCTCACGCCTGTAATCCCAACACTGTAGGAGGCTGAGGCGGGTGAATCACTTGAGGCCAGAAGATCAAAACGGTCTGGCTAACTTGATGAAGCCCTATCTCTACTAAAACTACAGAAAATGAGCTAGGCCTGGTGGTGTGTGCCTGTAATCCCAGCCCCCCAGGAGACTGAGGTACAAAAATCGCTTGAACCTGGGAGGTGGAGGTTGCAGTGAGCCGAGATCCTGCTACTGCTCTCCAGCCTGGGCAACAGAGCAAGACTCTGTCTCAAAATACATACATACATACATACATACATATATACATACATACATACACACACAAACAAATAAAAATTTTAGAGATCATAAGTAAGGAGAAGATAATGCTGTCCTCCATCTCCCATGTATAATGCAAAATAAAAATCAATTCTATACTGTAAATTAAGTGTGGGAAAATCCAAGAAGTTTCTAATTTTTTCTAAGATTACTATTTTGAAACATTTTTAAGAGCAAATATAAAAAAGCCTTTTTCTAACATTTGTCTCCTTTTAAAGGTATTTTAAGAACTTAGAGCAAAAGGTCAAATAATAATAGCATCTATAGCTAGCAAGTTACTGAAGTATGGCTATATTCCAGGCACTGCGATAAATCCCTTACATAGATCATGTCATGGAACCCTCCCAGCAGCCTACAGGAAAGATAGTATCATTACTACTAACATTACCATTGTTGTTATTCACTTGAAATAATAGCGCTTAGAGATATTAATGAATGTGTCCATAGTCACACAGCTAAAATGTGATTGAGCTGGGATTGACTGACTGGGCACCGACTGATGATGGGGTCTGAAGTCCTTGCCTCAACATCACACTGCCACAAAGTCTTAGAATATGCCAAAGTAGGCTGTGCATGGTGGTTCACGCCCGGTACTCCCATCACTTTGGGAGGCTGAGGTGGGTGGATCACGAGGTCAGGAGTTCAAGACCAGCCTGTCCAATATGGTGAAACTCTGTCTCTACTGAAAATACAAAAATGAGCTGGGCTTGGTGGCGCGTGCCTGTAATCCCAGCAACTCGGGAGGCTGAGGCAGAAGAATCACTTGAACCTGGGAGGCGGAAGTTGCAATGAGCTGATATTGTGCTGCTGCACTCCAGCCTAGGTGACAGAGCAAGACTGTGTCTCAGGAAGAAAGAAAGAAGGACAGAAAGAAAGAAAGAGAGAGAAAGAAAGGAAAGAAAGAAAGAGAAAGAGGAAAGAAGGAAGGAGGGAAGAAGGAAGAAAGAAAGAAAAACAAAGAAAAGAAAGAAAGAGAAAGAAGGAAAGGAAGGAAGGAAGGGAATATGCAAAAGTAGATGTGTGGGCAAGGCTCTTTGTTCTTTGCAGTGCTCCTTAATCCTCAGATTTGCTTATTTATTCAGATAGTATTAATCAAGTACCTATATGTGCCCACACTGTGGTAGGCATTGAAGATACAGAGTGAATGTTACAGAAGTGATCCATACCTCACGGAGTTACTGATATGAGGAAGTGCCAATGGAGTTTGGGAATTTGGGAAACCCTCTCCGAAGAAATGAGGATTATAGTGAGATCTGAAGGATGAGCTGATCGACCTAAGTGAGCTGGAGAGGACAGTTTCATACAAGGTAAATACCAAGGTGAGGTGATATACAAATGCCAAGCTTAGGTCCCCTTTCAAGGAAGGACTTGATGCTCCTGAAGCTAGCAGTGCCAGCCCCTTCAGGCATTGCCACAGCTGCAGGGAGACACCTCACCCAAGCTCACACCCTTCCACCATTTGCGAGCCACCTCTGAGGAGCCACTTCAGCTTCAGAGCACTGTGTCTTGTTGGCTAAGGCTGTCAGGCTTGCATCTCAGCTTGATTTCTCCCTCTTCCCAATTCTGCTTCTGCGTCCTCCCTTCCCTGGGTGTTGACTCAAGAGCACTCTCTAATAAACATCCTGAACTCTAAACTCTGCCTCAGAGTGTGCTTCCTGGAGAATGCAATGTGCATTACAGCATGAAAAGCCTTGATGAGTAAGATGCTAAGAAGCATCCAGAATGGCTGTGGATTGTGTGGGAAATAGTGAGATGAGCCCAGGCCAAAAAGGAAGACATGGACCAAATCATGAAGTACCTGGTAAACCATGTTGAGGATTTTCCTAAAAACAGTGGCCAGTAGAAAGCCACTGTTGATTTTTAAACAGGAATGACACAATCAGATTTGCAGTTTTGAAATATCACTTTGGGCTCAGTACGGAGGCTCATACTTGTAGTCTCAGCAGTTGGGAGGCTGAGGCAAGCAGAGTGCTTGAGCCCAGGAGGTTAAGACAGCCTGGGCAACATGGCAAAACCCCTCTACAAAAAAATCTAAAAATTAGCCGGGTGGTAGCACCCGCCTGTAGTTCCAACTACTCAGGGAGCTGAGGTGGGAGAATCACTTGAACCCTGGAAGGTCGAGGTTGCAGTAAGCTGTGTTTGTGCCAATGTACTTTAGCTTGGGTAACATAGTGAGGCCTTGCCTCAAAAAGAAAGAAAGAAGGAAGAGAGAGAGAGAGAGAGAGAAGAAAGGAAAGAAAGAAAGAAAAAAAGAAAGAAAGAAAAGAGAGAGAAAGAAAGAAAAAGAAAGAAAGAAAGAAAAAAGAAAGAAAGAGAAAAAAAGAAAAAGAAAGAAAGAAAAAGAAAAGAGAGAGGGAGAGGGAGGGAAAGAAAGGGAAGGGCAAAAAAGGGAAGGGGAAAGACGAGAAGGGGAAAGAAAGGAAGGGAAGGAAGAAGAAATATCACTTTGGGTGCAGTGCAGGGGTTCTTTCGAAAATCATTTTCCTTCTTCTAGATATTAATGGTAAAAAATACCAAACTGTCTTTCCTTTCTGTGAATCATTGCTTTTCATTCCCTTTCACCTTATCAATAAAAGCTACTAAATCTGCTCCAATGTTTATGCGGTACAGTCATGTAAGGTACCGTCTAGCATTAGCTTCTTGAGAAACCATAGGAAACAGTGTTATGTGCGGACTTGGCAAGTTCTCTCTTCTATGGTGATAAAAGCAAACTGTTCTGTGTTGCTGGAAAGGCGTAAGGTGATAAGTCACCAAGGACATGACCTCGAGATACAACATCAAAAGAAAGACTTCCTGCCTATCATACATGTCTGGTTCTGCTTTCTTATGTTTATTCTTCACCTTAATTCCCAGATATCTGTAACATACAATAATTATATTAGCACAGTTCATTTGGACAGGAATAATTTGATGGTCAAGATTAGATTTTTTCAAGCACTGTTGCAGTGCAATTGATGTACTATAACTGCATATATGTAAAGTGTACAGTATATAACATACACACATTTGTGAACTCATCATCAACAATCAAGATAACAAATATTTCCAGCACCCCAAAAGTTTCATTATCTCTTTTTGTCATCTCTCCTTTCTTTTCTCTCTCTCTCTCTCTCGCTGTCTTCCTTTCCTTCTCCCCCGGCAACCACTGATGTACTTACTCTCACTATAATTACTTTGCATTGTCTTTAATTTTATATAAGTGTAATCAGGCAACATCCATTCCTTTTTGCCTGGCTTCCTTCACACAGCATAATTACTTTGAAAATTAGATGTAAAATGTTTAACTAAATTATATTCTATATAAGTCATCAGACTTGTTACACATAAAAACTTTGTATTTATTTACACATTTTATGCATTGTAAGTACCACCAGTAGAAGTGATGCTCAGCTTTTTAAGTATAATTATTCACTGTGCCTCAGACTGAAAATTTTGATCTAGCAATCAAAGTAATTTTCCTTTGAACTTATAAACGAAAACACATGATCTGTGGCGTTCCCTAGGAAGTCCGTATTTGAGGAAACACAAATAAGGCATTTTATAAAAGACTCTCCTCTCGTAGAAAAATGTGACCAAATAACCTAGAAAACTGGCAGCTGAAGAGCAGCTTTTATGAGGTATGGAAGATAGAGGACACAGGGTGATCTACTGTATTTCTTTAAGATAATCAAACTGGAGGCTGCTCCTTCAACACAAATACACATATGCACCCACACAAATACCCACATGCATATATAAACAATACTACCCATTTTTCTTCCATAAATTACTTTTAGCACAGCTTAGTTCACCAATTGGTTTATATTACCATTTTAATTTTCTTATATCTCTAAAAAGGATAAAAACTAAAGATAGCTTTAAAAATATCATTATATCCAAACCCTGACACTATTTGATTCTACCTGTCAAATGCAAAACTTAGAATAGGTCATGAAATAACCTCTTTTAACTTTTTAAAAATATTTTTTTCATGTACATTACCAAGATCTATACTTAGGCACTCAGTGTATGTTTCTCAAATGAATGAAACAAAGCTTTCTGCTCTGTGACTGCTTTTTTTCTCTGATACCACGTCTCCTTACTTTGGTATACCTGAGAAGCCAACGTTACCACTTCCTTCAAGATAGCATACTCTTAATCTGATGGAAATATTTGTAAAGTTTGTTAATATGTTTTTATTTTTTAATGTGTGTGCCTTTATGTTTTCATCTTTTATTTTATTCCATGTAGCTTGGGTCTTTTTATATTGGTTTGGAGAAAGCATGGGTGACTATTTTCTACTTCTTAGTTTCTAGCTATTTTGCACATTAACTAACACAGCCTGGGAAAGGATGCCTTTTACGGTCCCATAGGACCTAGTACCATATACTTTGTAAGTTCAGAGCAGATTAAACCTGATGCATATTATTTGCCAGTTAGGGATAATATAATCTTTAAATTTTTACGTTGCACCTTCACTAACCAGAAACCATGTTTTCTTTGATATGTATTAACTCCAATACATCACAAGAATGGAATCTTGTTATCTTGTGCTGGGCTGGGAATTTCATGGCAGCAGGGAGGTTTGTATGGGTTATAGCTCAAGTTTTCTTTTACTTGTCAAATGTTTTGTCTAGTTTTCATACTTCTGACAATGTTTTTAAAGATCTTTTTTGTATATTTTAACTTGGATCTGATAATTTTTCAAAGAATTTTTAAAATGTAATTCTTCAGCTCAGTAACCAGACAACTCATTTATGTTTTACCTCTGAGTGTATGCACCTACCTAAATTTGCATCTATTTGAAAAATAGTCTAAGATCCTTTGAAATTCTAGTGTGAAAAATGATAATAGTAACATGAACTTTTGGTTTCTAGATAAATATGTATATCATTTGACTTACCTAAACAGACTGTGAACAGTACTGATTTTCTTCTAGAGGCTTTAACACTAATTTTATTTGCGAACAAAGAAATTACAAGAAAGAAAATTGAAAAAATTCATCTTGGGATTTCCTCTTATATTTTCCTCATAGTTTGTAGCTAAGAAACAATAAAGTTTAGTTGTAAGAAATGGTAACAACAGAGTATAATTTTAAAATATCAGTTAAACCAAGGTAATGACATAGCTCATGTCAGTTTAAAAAAATATATCTCAAAAGGGAATCCTGTCTGATTCTTTCTTTCTCTCTCTCTTCTTTCTTATATGGTTTGGCTTCTTTGTGTTCCTCACACAGATCTCATCTTGAATTGTAATCCCCAGGTGTTGAGGGGGAGACCTGGTGGGAAGTGATTGGATTATGGGGGTGGTATCCCCCATGCTGTTCTTGTGATAGTGAGTACATTCTTACAAGATCCAATAGTCTTATATATAGTAGTTTTTCCTGTGCTCACACACTGTCTGTCTCACCTGCCACCACGTAAGCTATGCCTGCTTCTCCTTCCACCATGATTGTACGTTTCCTGAGGCCTCCCCAGCCACATGGAACTGTGAGTCAATTAAACCTCTTTTCTTTATAAATTACCCAGTATCAGGCAGTTCTTCATAGCAATGTGAGAACAGACTAATTCTTTTTTTCTTTCTTTCTTTCTTTCTTTCTTTCTTTCTTTCTTTCTTTCTTTCTTTCTTTCTTTCTCTCTCTCTCTCTCTCCCTTCCTTCCTTCCTTCCTTTTTTTCTTTCTTTCTTTTTTCTTTCTCTTCCTCTTTCTTTCTTCTTGGTGAAAGTCCTCCTCTGTACCCAGGCTGGAAGTGCAGTGATGCAGTCATAGCTCATTGCAATTTTGAACTCCTGGGCTCAAGGATCCTCCCACCCCAGCCTCCTGAGTAGCTGGGACTACAGGCACATGCCACTGCACCCATTTTGTTTGTTTGTTTGTTGTTGTTGTTGTTGTTATTGTTGTTTTTGTAGAGATGGGGTCTTGCTATGTTGCCAAGGCTGGTCTCCAACTCCTGGCCTCAAGTGATCCTCCTGCCTTGGCCTCACAAGGTGAGTGCTGAGATTACATGTATGAGCCACCACACCCAGCTCTATCTGACTTTTTTTTTCATACCAACCCCTGCAAAAGTCCTAAAGCAAATTGTTGGCTCTTTTCATTCCACCACACTATACAGATGGGCTACAGAAGAGCACCAGCACCCTTTCAGGGTTGTCCCCTAAGTCTACATGCCCAGCTCTTTAGTTCTCCCATTGAATCCTTTTTCATTGCACCATATGCCTTATTATTGATTTGAATAATAAATAAAATGTTGACATTTCTACTGCTAAGTCAGTACTGTGTCCATAAACTGAATTTCCCAGCTTTGCTTGGAACATGGTTCTCACTAGAGGAATGGAAATTCAGTTTAAAACAATAAATAGGGAAAGCAGAAAGAGTAAACAAGATGTGGAAGGGTGAGGCTTACTCTGATGAGTGACTAGGTAGGCAGCTTCCTGTGAGCCCTTTAAAGAATGATTTTTTTAAAAATGTTCTTCCCTATTAGTTCTTAGCTGGAAAGCAGATCAACTTGAAAAGATGCTGGAAGTTAGGCAAAACACAGATTTATAGGGTTTAATTTTTAAATGTAAAAGAGACTGTGTTATTCAAATAGTCACAGTCTCTAAAATGGTTCATCTTGTTTTTTTGGTTTTTTTTTGAGAGAGAGTCTCACCTCTGTTACCCAGGCCAGAGTACAGTGGCATGATCTTGGCTCACTGCAACCTCCGCCCCCTGGGTTCAAGCAATTCTCCTGTCTAAGCCTCCTGAGCAGCTGGGTCTACAGGCACCCACCACCACTCCCTGCTAATTTTTGTATTTTTAGTAAAGATGGGATTTCACTATATTGGTCATGCTGGTAAAATGGGTCATCTTCTGTTACATTTTATTTTATTTTATTTTATTGTTTCTTTTTCAGTATTGAAAACAATTCTGTTACATTTCAATAAGCAAATGATATTCATATTCATATAGATTCCTAATCTAGAAATTCAATCCTTAAACTAGATTCTTTATGCATTGTATAAAATATAAATTAATTTCCTTCATTAAGTGTCATGTAAATTTATAACACAATAACACCTGTTACAACTTTTAAATATCTAATGGGCTTTAAATGCTCAGCACCACTGAGAAACTTGCTGTTGCCCTGTGTCTATCAGTGTTTTTGCTCTAAGTTCAATGTACATTCTACAACAACAAACCACAGTTTTTTTTTCTTTTTTGAGACAGGGTCTTGTTCTGTTGCCCAGCCTGGAGTTCAGTGGCAGTAAGCATAGTTCACTGCAGCCTCAACCTTGGGGCTCAAGTGATCCTCCTACCTCAGCCTTCCAAGTAGCTGGGACTACAGGTGTGCACCACCACACCAAGATAATTTTCTTTCTTTTTTGTAGAGATGAGGTCTCATTATGTTGCCCGGGCTGGTCTTGAACTCCTAGACTCAAGCGATCCTCCTGACTCAGTCTCCCGAAGTGCTGGGATTTCTGGCATGAGCCACCGCCCAACCACAAACCACATTTTACACTTTTCTTTTTATTTACATTCCCCAACTCAGTGCCATGTACAGAACTGATGCTAAATAAATCTTTGATTGATTGAGTTCTGTGAATGTGAGATGTCTATAGAAGTATTAGAAAATCATGCTCAAAGGAAAGAGCATGGGAAGTTTGAATGAATCCTTGATCAGGAACATACAAGCAATGTGACCCTGAGGAAGTTACTTAACTTCTCTGAGCTTCAGTCTTCTTAGTAAAATGAGATATAATCTCATGCCAGTTAGAATGGTGATCATTAAAAAGTCAGGAAACGATAGATGCTGGAGAGGATATGGAGGAATAGGAAGGCTTTTACACTGTTGGTGGGAGTGTAAATTAGTTCAACCATTGTGGAAGGCAGTGTGGTGATTCCTCAAGGATACAGAACTAAAAATACCATTTGACCCAGCAATTCCATTACTGGGTATATACCCAAAGAAATATAAATCATTCCACTATAAAGACACATGCACACATATGTTTATATGTTCAGTGACAGAAAGAAAGTGACAAGGAAGATGAAGTTTGGCTGTCTCTTTCTCCTGAAGCCTACTTTGGTTTTGTCTTAAGCCAAGTCAAGACTTTATAGGCTCCTTGTCATTCTTCACTAGTGAGTCACGGAAACTGTCATGAGAATGCTGTACACATT
>CAUYLG010024687.1:0-40112 GCA_963573385.1 Cacajao melanocephalus
CTGTATATAAAATTTAACCGGGTTGGTGTTTACGCAACCCCGCTGGGGAATCCTACTGCCCGTTACACACCAAAAAAAAAAAAAAAAAAAAAAAAAAGAACGAAGCTATCTAGATGGGTAAAAACCTCCTTAGTCTAATTCATAAAAATGTAAACTACAATTATAGTTTTTTGTTTTTTTTTTTACCTAGAAAACTGGCAAAAATCTAAATTTTCATAAACTGTTGGCAAGGCTGTGGGGAAGTTTTCTCACACGTCGCTATTCTTGAGCGTGTGCCACGGTGTGACTCCTACAGCAACGATTTGGTAGCTGCTATCATGACTGAAAACACATCTAACTTCCCATCCAGCAATTCCACTTCTGGGAGTGCTTTGTATTTGTAAAGGTGCAAACTGAGCTGCATATTCACAGCAGCACTGTTGTTAACAGCCAAAGAGAGAAATATCCCCAGTGCCCACCTTTCACAGGACAGAGTTAAATACATGACAGCGCATCCAGACAGCCATATAATGGAATTAAGATACAGCTAAAATAATGATGGCAGTTGAATTCGAGTTTTGGACTCAAAGAATGTTAAAAAAAATAATAATAATAATAATGGCAGAATCTTTGAGACATATATAACATATAACACACATACACATATATATAACATATATATTTTTTTAAAGCAAGGTCTGGAACAATGCATGTAATATGCCACCTTTTGTGTTTTGCAATGGCTCGCGCCTGTAATCCCAGCACTTTGGGAGGCTGAGGCAGAAGGACTGCTTGAGGCGAGGAGTTTGAGCCCAGCCTGGGTAACACAGCAAGAACCTGCTCCTACGAAGCGTAAATTAAAAAATCAGCCGGGCGTGGCTGTGCGCGCCTATAGTCCCAGCCACTGGGAGGCTGTGGTAGGAGGATCGCTGGAGTCCAGGAGTTTGAGGCTGCAGTGAGCTATGATGGTGCCACTGCACTCCAGCATGGACAATACAGCGAGACTGTCTCTAAAAAAAAAAGCGGGGGCGGGGGTTAATTAAAAAATAAGAGAAATGAAAATAAGGGTCTCTGTTTTATTTGTATGTATATACAGGAACTCTAGAAGGATCCATAAATAATAAGAACAGCGGGGATGAGTGGGCAGCAGAGGGGAGTTTTCCACCGAACAGTGGATGTTTTTATTTTAACCATGTAAATGTAGTACTGATGCCTAAAACTAAACAGTTAAATTGGCTGAGTCTGGTGGCTCAGGCCTGTAATCCCAGCATGTTGAGAGGCTGAAGTGGGCAGATCACTTGAGGTCAGGAGTTCGAGACCAGCCTGGCTAACATGGTGAAATCCCATCTCTACTAAACAAATACAAAAATCAGCCGGGCATAGTGGTGTGCACCTGTAGTCCCAGCTACTCAGGAGGCTGAGGCAGGAGAATTGCTAGAACCCAGGAGGCAGAGATTGCAGTGAGCTGAGATCGCACCACTGCAGTCCAGCTGGGGTGACAGAGCGAGACTCCATCTCAAAAAAAACAAACAAACAAAAAAAAAAAACAAAGATAAAATGGCAGTGGTGCCATGACCGCAGCTATGTGAGATTTATCTCTGCTCCTGGACAGTTTGGGACCAAAAGGGTGAAGGGCAGCTTCATGAGTTAGAGTGAAGGTCTGTTCTTAGACTTCGGTTTGTTCAAAAAGTAAACATTCAAGGAAACAAACTGTCCAGCATCTGCAGAGCTGCTTCAGGGCTCTGGTTAGACAAGAATGCACTCCCAAGTGAGCCGGGCTGGGCTCTCTCCTGGCCGCGGACCTCCTCTGTGCGGTGATGCCAGCCATCTGCTGGACTCGCTTACATGCCCAAGGCTTCCTGAGAAGAGCAAAGACACGCAGGAAACTCACCGTTTTCTTCATCTTTTCCACGAAGCTGCTCTCTTTGACGGAGGAGGTCCTGTAAGACAAAAGTGTCCAATGAGCCTGGGAGGCAGGTGTCGTGGGATGTAGGTGTTGCGGGACATGGGTGTCCTTAGATGCAGGTTTCATGGGATGCTGGGGCGGCACAGGGAGGGGACGTTCCAGCTGTGTCCTGTGCCACTCCCCAGGGGCGGAGCCAGCAGCTGGCCTCTAGTCCAGCGTCTGGGTTTCCTGGTCTCCTGCGCCAGCTCACCGTTCCCATTTCCCTACAGTAAACCCTCCTGCGACACCAGTGCTTTGCAAAGTTGAGACCTCTCCAGCATCCAAATAAATACAGGGTTGTTTCCCTCAAAGAAGAGCCAAGGTTTCCACTTCCGTCTTCCTCCCCACCCACAGCCCAGGTCCCCGTGGCCTCGCCTCACCTCCCCCTTCCACCTCTTCACCTCTTCCTTCTCCAGCCTGAGTCACATACCTGCCACTGCACTGCTCCACTCTAAAACCTTCAACAGCTCCCGCGACCCATGGGATCCAGGCACACGAGTCCCCTCAGAGTCTGTTCCCCGCGTCACCTGCCACTCCCCTCCACAAAGCATGCTTGATCCACTGATTCACACCCCCTCCCTGCACGGTGGCCTCAGAACCCTGTGCACGCCATCGCCTCTACCCAGAGCCTTCCTGCTGCACACCCCTCACCTGGCTGACGCCCCCTCCGCCCTCCAGGTCTTGCGCCAGGGTCAGCTCCCCTGAGATTCAAAGACCCCCTTCACTTCCCCTGCACTAGGGCCACGTTTCATTTTTCCCTTCTCTGCATTCCTGGGACGACAGCTCTGACCTGGGTCCATCCCCCTCCAGAGGGCAGCCTTGTGCCCCCCAGCATCAGGATCAGGCTGGGGTGACGCGATCCTTTGTCCACTCTCCACTTCCCGCTTCCGGCCTCCTGCCCCCGCCCCCTCCATTTTCCATCCTTCTGTTTCCTTCTGACTGCTGCCCCAGGCCTGCAGGCCCATAGGAACAAGCCCAGTGCCCCTTGCCCAGGACTTTCGAGCTGAATGAGGTTAAAATCCCTGGCCAAATACAGCAGGGTGGGAAACACCTTTCTCCGGGTGGCAAATGTTTAGGATATTTGAAATACGGCCATTCTGAATCAAGTGACAAGCCTGAACATGAAAATACAGTTGCTCCCATTTAAAATGACATTTTTGGCTGGGCGTGGTGGCTCATGGGTGTAATCCCAGCACTTTGAGAGGTTGAGGCGGGCAGATCACTTGACATCAGGAGTTCGAGACCAGCCTGGCCAACATGGCAAAATCCCATCTCTACCAAAAATACAAAAATTAGCCAGGCATGGTGGCGCGCACCTGTAATCCCAGCTACTCGGGGGGCTGAGGCAGGAGAATCACTTGAACCAGGAGGCGGAGGTTGCAGTGAGCTGAGATCACACCACTGCACTCCAGCCTGGGCAAGAGAGTGAGAATCTGTCTCAAAAAACTAAAACTAAAACTAAAATAAAATAAAATGACACCATTAAAGGAAGGAAAGGGAAGCTGCAGTGTGGGAGAAGATATTTGAAATATACTTATACGTGGACAAAAGACTGTGAGACTATAAGAAAGCCCTACAAATCCATGGGAAAAAGACAAATCCTTCATCAGAAACATTGTCAGAAGACTTGAAAAGGCATTTTCTTAAAGAGAGTCTCCAAGAACCTGGCTCAGTGGCTGACGCTTACAATGCCAGCACTTTGGAAGGCCGGGCATGGTGGCTCACACCTGTAATCCAAGCACTTTGGAGGCCAAGGCGGGCGGATCACCTGAGGTTGGGAGTTCAAGACTAGCCTGACCAACATGGTGAAACCCCCTCTTAAAAAAAAAAAAAGAAAAACAATGCCAGCACTTTGGGAAACCAAGGTGGAAGGATCACTTGAGGCCAGTCTGAGACCAGCCTGGGTAAAATAGCAATATTCTATCTCTTAAAAATTGTTTTTAAAAGCCAAGTGTGGTGGTCTGTGCCTGGCTGAGGTGGAAGGATCGCTTGAACCCAGGTGTTTGAAGCTGCAGTGAGCGATGACCTCACCACCATGCAATCGTATGACCATGCGGTGTGATCATGGCTCACTGCAGCTTCAAACACCTGGGTTCCAGCCTGGGAGACAGAGCGAGACCCTGTCAATCCATCAACCGATCAATCACTAGAAATAAACAGAAGTGGTGCATGTGGGGCTTGACCGATTGATTTTGAAGCCTTCAACAATAAGAACAATTCTAAGCCAGTGTTTGAGCTTCTACTGTAAACAAACAAACAAACAAACAAAAACAATAAGAACAATTAGAATAAGCTAAACCCTGAGTAAGGAGACCCTGGCAGAGAAGATATTCTAAATAAGGGAAAAGTGGCACCGATTCTCAACACCCCTCCTGCAGTGGCCCAGCCCCATTTCCTGCCTCTCCAGCCTCCGGTCTCTCTGGGCTGCACTGAGCTACTCACATTTCCATGGGGCTCCCTGGGCTTACAACACTCTTCCTGTGACCCCTCCCCACGAACTTCTACTCATCCTCTACCACAGAACTTAACATTTTTCTCCTGAGAGGCTGTCCCTGCCCCTCACACAGCAAGGCTACCTGTCGCCATCTTCGCTGTGGCACACACACACCAGCCAATGCCCTCTACTCTGGGTGTTCCCACGGCTTAACTGGAGGCCTGGGCTGAATAACCTTGGGGAGGTGTCCGTGTGTCCCTGCTGTAAGCGCAATGCCTACCACACGGCACAGGACGCCGTGTCTCCTCCTAAGGTGGTCAGTTCCAAGTTCTCTGTCCAGCATGAGGCTGGCATGGGCGGACTAAGGCTGAAGGCACTTATCACTCCCTAGCCGCCTCTGAGGTCTGATCTGACACCAGCTGAAAAGCCAACCTCTATCTCTTCTCTAAGGACAGATGCTTTCAGGGAAGTTCCATCTCCAACAAGGTGGATCTGAAGAAGTGCTGAAAAAAAGGACAAGAGGCAAACCCCGGTGTCCCGTGAGTGCCGGGCAGCTCTCCCTGTACTTGCAGGAAACGCACGCCACCCGGGTGGGAGCACAGGAGGCACTGTGCCAGCCACCGAGGGCATGAGACTAGAACGAGCCAATCTCTGACTTCACAGGGTCAATCCTCCAGCCAGGGGAAGACAGGCTCCAAGGAAGATCCCAGCAAGATGGCAAGAGCCACGTGGCAGAGCAGACCTGGCTTTAAATCCTGGCTCTGCCACCAGACAGGCATGGGACTGCCCAGGCCCCGCCCCTCTCGTGCCTACACTCCTATTATTTAAAGTGCAGCATCTGGTCTCTGCAGCCTCCCTGGTGCCTAACTGGGGAACTTACTTAATGCCTGAAAGAAAAAAGGGCATTCCCTGGAAGCTGGTCAGCCTGTGATTTCAAAGACATCCATGGCACAAGGTGGCATGTGCTAAGACCACATGGATGGACGGCACGGTTCAGGCCATAGGGACGGACGGGACAGGACAGGTTCACGCCCCAGCTTCAAAGGGAGCAGATGCTTACGGCTGAAGAAACCAGGAAAGTCCTCTTGGAAGAGCTGGCTTCTCTTCTCAGGAACAGAAAATGCCCCTCTAGAGAGACAGTGCCACGGGAAGCAGGCTGCCAGGGATGGCAACTTCTGAGCTTGGCTCCAGCCCCTGAAGCCCAGCACGTGGGTGGGGAGGAGGGCTTCTGTGTAGATAAAGCAGAATGCCAGGCTGGCTGGCTCTGCGGGTAGAGAGGGGAGCCTCTGGGCTGGAGCATCAGAATGGACAAGCTGTACCAGCTGCTCTGCCCCAAGGCAAGGGTTCTCCCAAGAAGTGTGAGCGGTCTAGCGGGGAAAGGGAACCCAAGGAGACAGAAGACGACCTGTGCCTCTAGGTCACTGGTGCAACACAGAACAATTCCTTTAAGTTCCTGCTGGTTAAACCCATCCTGCCAGTGAGGCTGCCAGGAAACTCCCTTTACACCCAAGGCCCTGCTACTGGGCCAGGGAAGCAGAGTTCACGGGCTCAGCACGAGGGGGCCCACACCAGACTGCTCTGAACGGGCTCGATTCCATCGAAGGGCTTCAGACACGGATTTGCACGAGGACCTGACTACCTGACTGATTACAGGCGGAGAAGAAGCTGCATGAAGCCTTCCTGGCCTCCAGTCCAATGCAGCGTGCAAGTCCGGGACCAGCGGGGCCACCAGTGCTCAGGCCCGGCAGAGCCCCTCGCCACAGACAGGAGCAACAACCCTGGGAACGGCTGACCTTGCTGTTAACTCCAGGCAGCCATATCTTCAGGCCTCCAGCGTGTCCCTGCCAGGAGGAAGTCCCCTGCACTCGAGTGACAGTGCGGGCGTCCCCTGGCAAGGGGCATCAAGGCACTCTGCTGCCAGGGACAGTGTCTGGAACTGACCTTCTCGGGGCGGGTTCCTCAGATGGAGACGAATACGTGCACCCCATGGCTCCTCACTCCCAGCTCCAGGACTTAAGGGAAAAGGAGGGTCGCAGTTCTCTCCAGAACACCAGCAGGCGCCAGCAGATGGAAAGTTCGGCCCTGCACATCCCCCGTTCCGGGCTGGTGGGGCAGCTGCCTGGGCCCGTGGCCTCGAAGTGCTCCTGGACACCCCCAGGTCCTCTCAGAATCTCCCCCAGCTCCTGCCTCTGTCTGTCCCCACGAGCCCGAGAACTCTGCAACATCTGGAGCTCCAGCAGGCAGGACTCTGGATGCCAGACTGAAGCCTCCCATGAGCCCCTGCGCCGGGCACACACCCCTCCTCCTTCTGTATGGACCGAGGGAAGGAGAAAACCTTTCCAACCCCGACTTGGGTCTCCTTGGTAACTGTTTATATCAGAGCCCTTCTCCCCAGCCCTCCCCCTTTCCCATCTTTGAAAAAAAAAAAAAAAAAAAAAAGGAAGTCATGTCTGGGGAACAAAGCTCTTCCAGACTCTAGAAGGCAGCCTGCAGGTTGCCGTGGCAGGGCTGCTCTCCGTAAAGAAGGCCACGCTGATCCCACTGCCAGGGCGCTGCACAATCACATTAAATTAGATCTGGTCCCCGTCTTCCCCCACACAAAAGAACTGCGGACAAACAGAGCCTAAGACACTGGGTCTGTGTCAGCAGGAAGCACCCCGTGTCTGTGAAACACACACCTGGCCTCCCATCGGGGCAGTCAGGGAAATGCCCAGCAAGGTGAGCGTCCATTCTCGAGGGAGATGATCCATCTTGGGGACCACCCTTCAGAGGTTCCTGAGTGCAAACAGCCCATCCGAAAGCCCAAGACTCAGCGGGGTGCGGTGGCTCACGCCGGTAATCCCAGCACTTTGGGAGGCCAAGGCGGGTGGATGCCTGAGCTCAGGAGTTTGCGGCCAGCCTGGGCAACATGGCGAAACAGCTTGTCTCTACCAAAAATACAAAAATTAGCCAGGCGTAGTGATGTGCACCTGTGGTCCCAGCCACTTGGGAGGTTGAGGTAGGAGGATCACTTGAGCCTGGGAGGTGAAGGCTGCAGTGAGCCACGATCGTGCTGGGGCACTCCAACCTGGGTTACAGTGTGATCCCCCATTTAAAAAAAAAAAAAAAAAAAAAAAAAACCAGAAACCTCAAGGCTCCAGCCGTACAGAGGTAGCAGCTGTCCCAGGCCTGGAGCCCAGAGACCACGTGACTCCAGAACGGAGCACAAAAGGTTCCAATTAGGCCTCTCCACGCCTAAATTGGGAGTAGGAGTTTCTCTGGGTTCAGGCTCAGAAGTCAGCTACAGTCCACTGCCTGGGGAAGATGAGTGGGGGGAAGCACTGAGTCACGTGGACCAAGACGAACCAAGATGTACGGTTCATTTTGTTCCAGTCCCAGGCGACGCTGAGCAGTGTTTCTGGAAACTGCAAATCTAGCTGGATTTTCTGCACAGTGGGCCCGGTTTCTCCTGAGACTGTCCCCTGCCCTTGGTGACACATGGGGAAGCTGCTTTGGACCAGCTCCCCTTCAGGGCCTAGCGTCTAGTACCAAGTTCTCCAGGCTCCAGGGTCACAGGTGCCCATGGCGAGAGAAGGGGTGGCTGCTGAGGCACAGATGGCAGCAGAGTCGGGGGCAGGCTGCTCGTGGCAGGACGGAGAGTGGGCTCTGCTAGGCAGGCCCAGATTTCTTGACCTTCAGAGCCTTGTGGCATGAGGCTAATGGTTTGAAACGTCGGCCTTTGGTGAAAACAGAAAGAGGTTTTCCAGAGCTTAGATAGAAGCCAGCAGCTGTCTCTGCGGACAGGGACTCTGATGAATACAGGGGGAGGGCAGCTGCCTGAGACAGCTGGCCGCACGCAGCGGGAGGCGACAGCAGGTATGAGTGGCCACAGGTCACAAACAAAACAGGGGAAGGGAATGACTACTTACTGAGTGCCAGCTAGCATTCAAGGAGCTATTTCATTTCATTTAATCCTCACCACCCCGTGCAGTGAGCAAGGGTTTCTATTCACCTTGACAGGGCAGTAAGGCTTGGGGGTAGAGCGGTAATTCAACTTCAGGCTTGTCAAAGCTCCAGGCCACAGTGGCCCTGCGCCCAGGGTTCCTGTCTGCTCCCCCAGCCAGGTGCACCTACCCCCATCCTACCCTATCTCCAGTGCATCCCAGGCACATTCAGGGAGCGCATCTCACGGCCCTTCCCAGGGATCCTGGGGCCGCGTCCTCAGGACTCTCTAGGGCCCTGGTGGGCTGCCGCTCCCTCATCTCCACCCTCTTATGTCCTCCACGTGTTCACATCAGGACTCCATGAGCAAATCTGTGAAGACCCGGAGGCCTGCCATGCCAACACACGCGAAAGCCTTGGCCACCTCAGCAGTGAGCCTGAGCCAGCAGGTGGCCAGGTCCATGGCTACTTTTCCAGAGACAGAGAAGAGAAACTCAGGGTTATTCAGCACCTCGGTGACAGAGACAAAAGGCCACACCCTCAGACAGTAAGATGATCTGATGTGGCACAAAGTGGCCCTGCTATTTTGTGAGCAATCAAAGGGGACGGAAAGGAGGGGTGGGCTGCAGTGGCCGTGACAAGAGCCAGGGGTCCGAGGGAGAACGTGGTGCAGGAAGCCCCAGGCTGGAATCCCAGCTCTCACATCTAACATCGGCCTTGGCCGGGTCACTCACCGTCTTCTCAGATCAGCACTGCCATTTGTAAACTGGGGATAAAAACCTCACCTCTGATGGGTGATGAGGGTCTCAGAATAACGTTTTCAAAAGCCGTGGCTTGGAGCCCTTTCTCTGATCTGTTGACACCTTCTGCATTTGCTCTCCGCTCTCCAGCTGTGATATGGGGCCCTGGTCAATTTCTGCGGGGCTGAGACCAGGAGCCTCCTCGCCCATCTTCCTGCTTCCAAGTCAGCTCCCTCCACTCCAGCTCCAAATGGCACGTCATGGGACCCCCGCTCTCAAGACCCTGCCTCCTACAAAGGCTTCCCCAGCTCCCTGTTGGCGTGATACACACGTATCATTTTTTTGCACTGATTTTTTAGTTTTTCTAGAGACAGGGTTTGCCCAGGCTGGAGTGCAGTGGTGTGACCATAGCTCACTGCAGCCTGAAACGCCTGGGCTCAAGCAATTCTTCCACCTCAGCCTCCCAAAGTGCTGAGATGACAGGTCCACACCACCACGGCCAGTTAATTTTAAAATTTATTTTCTAGTTTTTGTACAGATGAGGTCTTGCTATGTTGCCCAGGCTGGCCTCAAGCGACCCTCTCGCCTCAGCCTCCCAAGTAGCTGGGATTACAGGTGTAAGCCACCATGCCCAGCTAAGATACGTGTATCAAAACATCGCTGTCAAGAAACGTTAAGTTTGCCCTGACCCCATGCCTCCTTTGTGGAGGATACCTTTTAGTTTGTAATTAGTGGTAGGCAGGTAACAGCTGCCTACTTGGTATATTTTTGAGTTATAAGTAAATATAGAAGGCCTGTTTGTTAATAAGAATCACCTCTTAAGACAAAATAAATATGTGGTTGAGAATCTGCTTGGGGCCTTCAGCCTGGAATGCTGTGAGACCCTGAGGCTCTCAGCTCGGTGGGCTGCTGGCCCCTCCGGATGGATCCACCCCATTGTCCTACCTGGGTGTCTGGCTCTCATTACCTTTAGCACCACCTGGGTGGGTTTCCCGACTGAGATGGTACTCGGTACATCACATTATATACTTTAAACTTACATAATTTTAAATGTATGTATACAATTTTTATTTGTCAATTATGTCATTTTAAAGCTGGGAAAAGTAAAATCTACAAAGAAAGAAAAATGCTTAGGCTGGGCATGGTGGCTCAAGTCTGTAATCCCAACACTTTGGGAAGCCCAGGCAGGTGGATCACTTGAGGTCAGGAGTTCGAGACCAGCCTGGACAACATGGTGAAACCCTGCCTCTACTCAAAATACAAAAATTAGCTGGGCGTGGTGACATGCACCTATAGTCCCAGCTACTCGGGAGGCTGAGGCAGGAGAATCACTTGGACCTAGGAGGCAGAGGTTGCAGTGAGCGGAGATCGCATCACTGCACTCCAGCCTGAGCAACAGAGTGAGATTCCATCAAAAAAAAAAAAAAAAAAAAGAAAGAAAGAGAGAGAAAAAGAAAAAGAAACAAAGAAAGAAAGAGAAAAGAAAAGGAAAGAAAAAAAGATCTAATAAATATATATAATTTTTGTCATTTATACCTCAATAAAGCTGGGAAAAAAAACCCATACCCCTTGGAAGGTCCCAAGGCCCTCTAAGATGCTCTCCTGTGGCAGCTCCCTCCATGACCCAACTTCCTTGGTGACCACAACTCTTTAAGACCTCTGATCCCCCATGACCCGTGACACCTTTGGTGACCTGTGCCTGGGCTCTACCAGGATGTGCCTTCCTCAGAGGAGCCCCAAGTGTCCTTGCCTCCTAGCCTCTGCACAGGCAGCTCTTCCCCAGCCTCCTACTCCCAGGCTCCTGTGCAGGCATCTCATCCCTGACACACCTCCAATGGGAGGGGGGGTGCCCTTTCTCTGCATTCCCACCACCCCCAGGCCAGTAGAGCACGTGTCCCACTGTGCCATCCACAGGTCCCCCTCCTGCACCCCGACAGTGCCCAGTGAAGTCAGGAGGGCAGACAATATGCGCTCTGCATGGCAGTTCCTGACAGCCCATGTCTGGAGTTGCAAGCACTTGTCAGAGTGACAGAAACCACCCCCATCTCATCAGGGACCAGGAAAGGAAGGAAAGGAGGCGAAGTCCCCTTGGAAGTCAGGTGGCAGCAGAACACCCAGACCTGTGCTTGCAGGATGGCAGAAACATCCTGGCCCATGTCCCGGCCATTCTGACGGTAGCGGGAGGCACTGGGCCCTGTGCACCATCTACACTTGTGGCCACAGGCTTCCCTAATGCATTCTTCCTTGAAAGTCTCATTTGTGTTTCTTTTTCGTGTTCGGTGGAACCAAGGACCTCACTACAGAGAAAGTGACCCAGAAGTGGATGTGGCAAGACCTCTGGATCCACTTCCCATCTGTCAGCACTCAGGAGATAAAAACAGACACATATTGGGCCAGGTGCAGCGGCTCACGCCTGTAATCCTAGCACTCTGGGAGGCCAAGGCGGGTGGATCACCAGCCTGGCCAACATGGTGAAACCCCGTCTCTACTAAAAATACAAAAAATTAGCCGGGCGTGGTGACAGGCACCTGTAATTCCAGCTACTCAAGAGGCTGAGGCAAGAGAATCGCTTGCACCTGGGAGGTGGAGGTTGCAGCGAGCCAAGATCGTGCCATTGCACTCCAGCTTAGGCAATGAGAGAAAAAACAAAAAACAGATACATGTGATGCCAGCAGCCCTGACCCCTGGCTCTCCTGGGCTTTCTGTCAAGAGCAGGCCCCAAAATGAAGGTCACTCAGGAAAATGAGATCTTTTGTGGCTTTTCAAAAGCAATCCCCAGGAGGATGTAATCAGGAAAATCCAGACTGTGGGAAACTCTGTGATACAAATGACGTGTCAAAGAAGAAATGGGATGGAAGGGAAGCCTAAGAATAGAAAGGGGCTTGATGTGTAGGTTAAACGGCAGGGACAGGAATAAGATTGGCAGTTGCCAGAGGCTGACTGCCCAGAATGATTGCAAAGAGATAGGAGAAGAACGTTTCGGAATGACAAAATGTTCTAGATCTTGATTGTGACGTTGATTACAGAATTGCATATGTCTGTCAAGACTCATGAAATTGTGCACTTAAAAAGGAAAATGTTGGCCCAGCGCGGTGGCTCTTGCCTATGATCCTAGCACTTTGGGAGGCTGAGGCAGGAGGACCACTTGAACTCAGATGTTCGAGACCACCCTGGGCAATATAGTGAGACCTTGTCTCTACTAAAAAAGAAAAATTAGCCGAGTGTGGTGGCACATGCCTGTAGTCCCAGCTACTCAGGGGCTGAGACGGGAAGATCCCCTTGAGCCTGGAAGGTAGAGGTTGTAGTGAGCCCTGATCACACCACTGCACTCCAGCCTGGGTGACAGAGCACCCTGTCTCCAAAAAAGGGGGGAGGGGGCCTTTTACTGTATGTAAATTATATCTTAATATACCTGACCTCTCCCCAAAGAAGATTAATCAACTGCAGTGTACGGATCTTGTTTAGATCCTGAATTTAAAAAACTGTTAAACAAAATAAAACACTGATCAATCAGGGAACTATAAATAAATGTTGCCTGGGTACTGAATGATGCGGAAGAATTACTGTTGACTTTCAAGGTGTGAGGATGGCATTAAATCATGTTTAGAAAGGAGAATCCTTGAATTTTACTTTTTTATTTTTTGAGACAGGGTCTCACTCTTCACCCAAGCTGGAGTGCAGTGGCACAACCATGGCTCACTGCAGCCTCAACCTCCTGGGCTCAAGTGATCCTCCCACTTCAGCCTTCTAAGTAACTGGGACTACAGGCATGTACCACCACACTTGGCTAATGTTTGTTTTCTGTAGAGACGGGGTCTTGCTATGTTGTCCAGGCTGATCTCGAACACCTGACTTCAAGTGATCCTCCTGCCTCGGCCTCCCAAAGTGCTGGGATTACAGGCATGAGCCACCGTGACTGGTGAGTCCTTGAATTTTAGAGGACTGAAATATTTCCAGATGAAATATGACATCTGGGGATGGCATTAAAATAATCCAGGACTGGTAGGGCAAGGGGCAGGTGGGCAGCGGAAAGAAACGAGATTGGCCAGGAGTGGGTAGTTATGAAAACTGGGGGCTGGGGGCGTATGGGTCCACTCTCCTGTGCTCTACACTCTGGGGTGTGAAATGTTCCGTAAGAAGCTTTATTTTTCTTTAATGCACTCTCGCATTTCAGGAGCAAAGCAGAGGTGCAGGGGGAGCTGCAGAGCATCTCAGGGCCGGTGGGGGCAACAAGAGCCCAGCAGCCTGAGCTGGCCGGAGGGTCAGGCACAGTGAATGCAGCACATAGGCCCCAAGCAGAAGGGGGGCGCTGCTCAGCTGCCCCACAGCTGGTGGGTACCACCATCACAGGTGGGTCCATTGTGACCAGATCCTCTTTTTTTTTTTTTTTTTAAAAAAAGCTATAAGCCTGAGTTTTTGATATTGCCATACTTTTTTTTGTTTCTTTTGAGTCTCACTCTGTCACCCAGGCTAGAGGGCAGTGATGTGATCTCAGCTCACTGCAACCCCACCTCCTGGCTTCAAGCGATTCTCCCACCTCAGCCTCCCGAGAAGCTAGGATTACAGGCACGCACCACTATGCCTGGCTAATTTTTTTATTTTTTGTAGAGACGGGGTTTTGCCATGTTGGTCAGGCTGGTCTTGAACTCCTGACCTCAGGTGATTTGCCAACCTCAGCCTTCCAAGGTGTGCGTGAGCCACTGCACGGGGCCTGATATTGCTACACTTTTTAATGTTCTAATTAAAATATTTTTTTAAAATACTGTGTGAGCCAAACCCAGCCTGGAGACCACAGGTTTCCCTAGAGGCACCCACACATACAGATTTCGCCTCTGTTAATTCAACAGCCATTCTCTGAGAAGCTTCCCTCCGACAGGCGGCCCTGCACTAAGGTAGGGATCCAGACAGAAATGGGACGTTCTCTGCTCCACGGGAGGCTAAAATACAAAGTCCATCACTGAGAGGGTGCGCCATGTGGTGTTCCATGTGTGAGCAAAGCTGCCGGGCACAGAGAGCCCATGGGAGCCCCGGATCCTATGGGACTTCAGAGCCTACACAGTGCGTGATCCCAGCACTTTGCAGGGCTGAGGCAGGAGGACTGCCCAGACTGGGCAACAGGGCGAGACCCTGTCTTTAAAAAAAAAATTAGCTAGGCATGGTGGCATGTGCCTGTCATCCCAGCTACTCAGGAGGCTGAGCATTCCCTGGGGCTCCCTGAGGGCAAGAGCTGCCCCGTGTGAAATACTCTGTCCAGAGGTGCAACCTGAGTGAGTGGGAGTGGACGTGAAAGAGTCATTCATTATTATTTCTTTTTTTTTAGACGGGGTCTTGCTCTATTGCCTAGGCTGGAGTGCAGTGGCACAATCTCGGCACACTGCAGCCTTGGCTTCCCAGGCTCAGGTGATCCTCCCACCTCAGCCTCCCAAGTAGCTGGTACTACAAGAGTATGCTACCATACCTGGCTAATGATTGTATTTTTTTATAGAGACAGGGTTTCGTTATGTTGCCAGGCTGATCTTGAACTCCTGGGCTCAAAGCGATCCACCAGCCTCGGCCTACTCAAGTGTAGGGATTACAGGTGTAAGCCACCACACCCGGCAGAAAGGGCCATTTATTATCATTACTACTATGATTATTATTAAAAAGAATCTGCTGCTCATAACCACTCCTCTCTAACAAGTCTTTAATTGCTATTACAAAAGTCCAAAAGACCTCCCCTGGAGGGATAAAACAATGTTCATGGAATGGAAAGCTCAATATTGTAGGATGTCAACTCTTCCCATATTAATTTACAGATTCAATCCAATTCCAACAAAAAAATCCCACCAGATCTTTTTTAAAAAATGTGTTTGGCCTGGTGCAATGGCTCACACCTGTAATCCCAGCACTTTGGGAGGCCAAGGCAGGTGGGTCACTTGAGGTCAGGAGTTTGAGACCAACCTGGCCAACATGGCAAAACCCCATCTCTACTAAAAATACAAAAATTAGCTGGGCATCATGGTGGGAGACTGTAATCCCAGCTACTTGGGAGGCTGAGGCAGGAGAATCACTTGAACACTGGAGGTGGAGGTTGCGGTGAACCAAGATCGTGCCACTGCACTCCAGCCTGGATGACAGGGCGAGACCCTGTCTCTAAAACAAAATAAATAAATACCAATTCCATAAACGACTAGAAATCATGGTGAGAGTTCCTGATATAGTCCTGGGCCACATACCTTCCCCACACTAAGCCCTATGACTCCCCACAGTTCTGTGTTGCGGCAGAAATCACCTGTGCTCACGAACATACAGGTAGCTGGGGACACTGATGTGGGATTAAAAGGAGGAGGTCTAGCCTTGAGGCCCGTTATCAGCTAGGTGACCTTTCTGAGCCTTAATTTTCTCATATTTTTTAGAGAGACAGGGTCTTGCTATGTTGCCCAGGCACGTCTAGAACTCCTGGGCTTAAGCAATCCTCCTGCCTTGACCTCCCAAAGAGCTGGGATCACAAGCGTGAACCACTACACCCAACCTCCTACTTTGTAAAATAATATCTACAGGCTGAACGTCCCTAATCTAAAAATCTGAAATCCCAAAAACTTTTTGAGCACCAACGTGATTCTCAAAGGGAAGAATCATTGGAGCATTTCAGATTTTCAGATTAGAAATGCTCAGCCTGTGAGCAGAATACAAACATCCAAAGTCCAAAATCCAAAACACTTCTGGCCCAAGCACTTCAGACAAGGAATACTCTCCTCATAGGTAAATTAACACCATCGTTTTTTTTGTTTATTGTAGAGATGGGGTCTCCCTACGTTGCTCAGGCTGGTCTTGAACTCCTGGCTCAAGTGATCTTTGTGCCTCAGCCTCCCAAAGCACTGGGATTACAGGCATGAGCCACCATGCCAGGCCTATTAACATTATCTTAGAAGACTGAAAGCAGCATAGCAAAGTGGAGAAAATACGGCTTGTGGAGTTTGCAGACTTCATTCAAAAGCCAACCCTGCTGCTACTTAGAAGGTAGGCGGCCTTGAGCAAACTCCTCAATCCCTGGTGCCTTGGTTTCTTCGTCTGCAAAATGGGCTGCTAATGTCTTCATGGAAGGGCTCTTGTAAAATTGGAGATGGTATTAATAAAAATAATAACACACAGCCAGGAGTGGTGGCTCACACCTGTAATCTCAGCACTTTGGGAGGCTGAAGCAGGAGGATCGCTTGAATCCAAGAGTTTCAGACCAGCCTGGGCAACATGGTGAGACTCCTATTTGTACCAAAAATACAAAAATTAGCCAAGCGTGGTGGGGTGCACCTGTAGTCCCAGCTACTTGAGAGGCCAAAGTAGGAGGATCTCTTGAGCCTGGGAGGTGGAGGTTGCAGTGAGCCGAGATTGTGCCAGTGTATTCCAGCCTGAATGACAGAGTGAGACCCTGCCTCAAAAAAATAAAAATAAATAATAATAATCCATAATATCTGAGAGCCTACTATGCACCAGGAACTGGGCAAAGAACTCTACAATGGATTAACTCGGTTTTCACAGCATTATGAGGTCAGTACTATTACCACCTCCAGCTGACAGCTGAGTACACAGACTTGGAAAGAGTGTCACCTGGCCAATGTTACATGGCTAACGTGGCAAAGTCAGGACTCAACCTTAGCCACCCAACTTCAGGGTCCAGAATTTAGCCCTGGTACTAGAAATATTTCTCTTTTACAGTGTCCAGGTAAAACCCCTGGCCACAGCAGGTATCCAGCATGATTTAAGGAGGGAAGAGAAGAGACTCTGGACAGGGCAGTCCTCCACACACATAAGGTTAGAAGATCATGATTAGGTGGAGAGAACAGAGTTTCAGCATCCCGGCAAAGAGAAACAGTGAGGATCAACAAAATACAAGTGCTTCGGGACCCCACAGCTCCAAGAGTCTACCCGTTTTATTTCCAGTTCATCTTGTGAGGCCAGAGAGGTGACGGTGAGAACACACGAGCTAAGAGAAAAATGCTGCCTCCCTTGGTGGCAGCATCGCGAGATCCCAGGACCCACCCACATCCTCACTCAGGGTGGGAGCAGTTTTATAGATAAGGGCCAGCTCAGAACCTGGATCCTGGACCCTGGTCTCTTTATCTTGAGTACTATGCTTTTTTATCAAAAGTACTATCCCACACCAGGAATGCCAGCCCCACACAGGGATAGGCTGGATTCCAGCTGATCTGCCCTTCCTATCTCGGGCCCTCTGCTCCAAAGTCCTTCCAGCCTCTACCTTTAAGAACCTGCCCAACACCCCCTCCTGCAGGACATGGTCTGATCCTAGCACCAGAGGGAATTCCTTGTCTCGGAGAGCTGGCGGAGCCTGTCTCTCCAGTCTGGCCCTGCAACCTCCCAGCCACCTGACCCTGGGCACATCCCATAACCTCTCTGAGAGGAGAAATGAGGCAAGCCACGCTGCCTAATGCATGGCGCTGTTGCAAGGAGGTCCTGATTAGACAATGTAGGTTAAAGCAGTTCACAAATAATTTCTTTTTTTTTTTTTTTAATAAAGACAGGGTTTCACCATGTTAGTCAGGCTGGTCTTGAACTCCCGACCTCAGGTGATCCGCCCGCCTTGGCCTCCAAAGTGCTTGGATTACAGGCTTGAGCCACTACGCCCGGCCAGTTCACAAAGAATTTCTAAAAAGAACACTGTGGCAGGGCACAGTGGCTGACACCTGTAATCCCAGCACTTTGGGAGGCCAAGGCAGGTGGCTCACCTGAGGTCAGGAGTTCGAGACCAGCCTGGCCAACATGGTGAAACCCCATCTTTACTAAAAATACAAAAATTAGGTGGGCGTGGTGGCAGATGGCTGTAGACCCAGCTACTTGTGAGGCTGAGGCAGGAGAATCACTTCAACCCGTGAGGTAGAGGTTGCAGTGGCCTGAGATCGTGCCACTGCACTCCAACCAGGGTGACAAGGACGAAAGTCTGTCTCAAAAAAAGAAAAAAAAGTATGTTGCAACACCCTCATTTTCCAGCTTCTTTAACGTAAGTGCCAGCTCTGTGGTCCTTATCGCACCCATCACAGTGCCTGGAACAAAATACAATCAACGCCGACACTACACAGCTCCTATCCCCCAGGGACAGTGCTGGCGAGTTTATAATCTCTTCCTCATTCAATACAAAAGCCCCACGAGATTGGGACTACTGCCTCCATTTAGCAGATGAGGAAACTGAGGCAGAAAGAGGTTAAGGTCTCGCACAGGGTTCACCCAGCACTACAGCGTAAGCCTGATGAAGACAGCATTCATGTATTTTCTTCATAGCTGCGGCCACAAACCTTAAGATAGTGTCTGGGAAACTAGTCAGGGCCTCAGGAAATATTTGCTCAGTGAGTCAATGATGGAGATAAGATTGAACCCAGTTGTTTTTGTTTTTTTTTAAGACGGAATCTCACTCTGTCTCCCAGGCTGGAGTGTAGTGGCGCAGTCTTGGCTCACTCCGCCTCCTGGGTTCAAGTGATTCTCCTGCCTCAGCCTCCCTAGTAGTTGGGATTACAGGCGTGCACAACACCCTGCTACCTTTTGTATTTTCAACAGAGACGGAGTTTCGCCACGTTGGCCAGGCTGGTCTCGAAATCCTGACCTCAGGTGATTCACCCACCTTGGCCTCCCACAGTGCTGGAATTACAGGTGTGAGTCACTGTGCCTAACGCTGAACCCAGTTTTTGAAAATGTAAAACTAATTCCCTGGTCATGGTACAAGAACTGTGTTGCATGAATATCTGCTTTCATGTGTGAAGGCTCTGTTATCCAGATTGGAACAAGGCACTGAGACTTGATGTGGACTGCATGCTTCACCGTGCTCAGCTTTGGAGAATGACTCTTCCATGTGGCTTATGGAAATCAAACTTGGAGAGACAGGGACGAAGTCACTTAGGCAGACCTTCCATTATCATTTTTCCCTATCTACATACCATCTGTACTACTATTTCATGTTTTTAACTAGTCCATCTTTTTCACTTATTCTTTTTTTTTTTTTTTTTTTAAATAGAGATGGGGTTTCACCATGTTGGTCAGGCTGGTCTCGAACCCCTGACCTGGTGATCCGCCCACCTCGGCCTCCCAAAGTGCTGGGATTACAGGCGTGAGCCACCACGCCCGGCCTTATTTTTTTTCACTTATTCTTAAAAGGAAGCTTCATGAAAGGTTTAAAAGAGCAACAAAATAAGGCCTGTCCAAAGATTTTGTGCCCATTAGCACACAGCCTTCCACGTGGCCACAGCCCTAGAAGACTTTAAAATGCCAATTCTAGGTTGGGTACACTGGCTCATGCCTGTAATCCCAGCACTTTGGGAGACCAAGGTGGGTGGATCACTTGAGTCCAGGAGTTCAAGACCAGCCTGGGCAACATGGCAAATCCCTGTCTCTATTAAAAAAAACAAAAAACAAAAATTGACTGGGCGTGGTGGTTCACATCTGTAATCCCAGCACGTTGGGAGGTGGTCAGGAATTCGAGAGCAGCCTGACCAACATGGAGAAACCCTTTCTCTACTAAAAATACAAAATTAGCCTGGTGTGGTGGCACATGTCTGTAATCCCAGCTACTCGGGAGGCTGAGGCAGGACAATTGCTTGAACCCCAGAGGTGGAGGTTGCGGTGAGCTGAGATGGCGCCATTGCACTCCAGCCTGGCCAACAAAAATGAAACCCAGTCTCAAAAAAAAAAATAAGAAAATTAGCTGGGCATGGTGGTGGACACCTGTCATCTCAGCTACTCCAGAGGCTGAGGTGGCAGTGAGCTGAGATCACACCACTGCACTCCAGCCTAGACAGAAGACCAAGGCTCCATCTCAAAAAAAACAAACATTAGCTGGGCATGGTGGTGCACACCTTTAGTCCCAGCTACTTGGGAGGCTGAGGTGGGAAGATTGCCCGAGACTGGGAGGTGGAGATTGCAGTGAACCTTTATTGTGCCACTGCCACTGCACTCCAGCCTGGGCAACAGAGTGAGACTATGTCTCCAAAAAAAAAAAAAAAAAAAGGGTTCCAGCTCTAGCACTGCTATTGCTTGCTAATGACCTCGGCAGGCCCATTAACATCCTTGAGCCTCCAGTTCTTTATCTGTAAACTGGTGTCATTGTCGGAATACCTTCTGTGAAGGTCAAATAAACAGTAGATAGAGAAAGGTCTCAGAAACCCCACATAAGAGATTATTAAGGGAGAGCCGAGGCACAATCTACCAAGAATGCGAAACCCAAGAGTTGCCCCAAAATGCTACAAGGAACCTTGCCTCTTTCGGCCTGAGGTCCACGTGCAGGACACTGCCTGGAATGGTGACAAAAGAGGGATAGAGAGGAGGCTGAGAGGCGGCACTTACAATGTCTGAATTCTGGTGAACTCGGGAACGTCTTCTTTTTTCTTTCTAAAGAGGAACCAGTAGGTGAGGAGACCCACGATGAGTGAAAACAGAATCATGTCCATCATGCTGAAAAGAGACACTTCTTCAGCCACTGCCTCGGACACAGTGGAGCTGGTGTCCACGTTGGAGTCCCCCATGTTGATCATGAAACTGTCAGGAGAGAGACACAGCAGATGTCAGCAGGAGGGAGCAGGGTTCCCCTGAGGCTGGCTGGGGTGGCCACCTGCCCAGAATGCTGGGCCACATGCCCCTGGGGCTGGGTAGGAGGAGGGGCTCACACAGCCAGGTTCCTGCCAAGACAGCCACAGCATTGGACTGGAGCTGATGCAACAGACGGCCCCCAGTGGTGTCAGCACCAACCCAGGGTGGTCCTGGGGTGCAATCTAAGGCTGCAGCTGGGACTGGGTCCGCTGCAGAGAGAATGACAGCCACTGACTCTCAGTGTGCTGGAACATCCTCCAATCCCACAAGGACACTGCACAGGGTGGGGGCAGGGGTCCATGAGAGAGGGGACCACTTGCAGCAAACCCTTCCCCCACCTGTGTGGCTGGCTGGGGTTGCCCCAAACCCTGCATGTTCCAAAACCAGTCCTGGCCCTTGAGTGGCTCCTGATATTCACGAGCCTTGAAATATCCTGCCCGGCAAGAGTGTCTCTGTATTCCTGAGACCTTAGGCCATGACGGTGGTTCCTGCCAACAATGAGATTTATGGTGAATGCCTGGGTGTTTTTGTTTTTGTTTTTAAGAGACAGGGTCTTGCTCTGTCACCCAGGCTGCAGTGCAGTGGCGCAACCAAACCTCACTGTAGCCTCAAATTCTTGGGCTCAAGTGATCCTCTCAGCCTTCCAAGTAGGACGTCTAGGACTACTGGGGTGTGCCACCATACTAATTTTTAATTTTTTTTCTATTGACAGGGTCTCACTATGTTGCCCAGGCTGGTCTCTAACTCCTGTGCTCAAGCAGTCCTCCTGCCTTGGCCTCCCAAAGCACTGGGATTACAGGCATGAGCCCCTGTGCCTGGGGTTTTGAATCGAGCTGTGTCAGTCTGATGTCTGTGGGTACTGGAGACAAAGTAGGTAAGCCTTGAGACCCAGGCACTCCATGCCTACGTGACTGACCCACCAATAAAAACCCGGGACACCTTGGCTTGGGTGACCTTCCCGGGGCATCAGTTCTTCATACGTGTTCTCACGCATCGTTGCTGGGAGAATTAAGTGTGACCAACAACGATGGAAACACATGTGACCCACTGGAAACTCGTGCCTGGTCTCTCCTAGACTCCGCCCTACATGCCTTGAACCTTTGCTCATTATAATTTGCATCATTTTGCTGTAATGAGCTGTCATTGTAAGCAAAAGCTTTTCTGAGTTCAGTGAGTCCTGGTGAACCACTGAATCAGGCAGTCTTGGGGAAGCCCCAGGTCACTAGTCTAGTCCCTATGAAAGATGCTCAGCTGGTCCTTCCACCACCGACACCTGGTAGGCAGATCTGACATGAGTCAACAAAGCTCCAAGTGAGAGTCCATGAAACACCAGCTTCTGCTGCTTACCAAGGAGGCTGGGCTCAGCCCTGAAATCCACATCATTCCATTTTGCAATCACGGATATGACCGACTGTTTCTTTCACTGCAACCAGAGCACCCAGACGCAATCAGGAATGCCTTAGTCATGTGTCAGCAATTAGGCAATGGGAAACTAGGTTCCAGCTGACTTCTGATGGCTGCCACTGTTCACCAGGAAACCACAGGGCTGGTCTGGGAAGCCAGGGTATCCGAGGGTTGTGAGCATCAGTCCACCCCTATACAACCTGCTGGGAACAGGCCATTCAGAACAGGCCTGCAAGCCTGGGTCTTTGCTTTCTCACTATCTGAGATGCTTTTCCAATGGCTTGAGTTAATCTCAGTTTAGCTTTTTTTTTTTTTTTTTTTGAGACAGAGTCTCTATCTGTCGCCCAGGCTGGAGTGCAATGGCGCGATCTTGACTCACTGCAACCTCCACCTCCCAGGTTCAAGCGATTCTCCTGCTTCAGCCTCCCGAGTAGCTGGGACTACAGGTGCCAGCCACCACATCTGGCTAATTTTGTATTTTTAGTACAGATGGGGTTTCACCATGTTGGCCAGGCTGGTCTCAAACTCCTGACATCAGGTGATCCACCTGCCTCAGCCTCCCAAAGTGCTAGGATTACAGGAGTAAGCCACTGTGCCTGGCCTCAATTTAGCTTTTTTGATATGACATTAAGGAACAAAGTGAATTCTGTTGTCCCCAGAGAATACTGTTTATATTTAATCTTATCAACACATTTAATATTCACTTAATGCTAGTCCTATCAGGATCTCTGTCAAGCTTATGAGCCACCTGTCACACTTTCATGGAACCAGACAGAGGGGCATTTAGGATCTGCTTTGATCGATGCTAGCAGGACCTGTCCCGCAGAATCATAAGGCAGCAGACACTCAAGAGGCCGACTGCAACCAGCTGGGAGTGCGTGATGACACAGGAAATTCCCTAGCTGTCACCCATCACAAGGCAGCAGCCGATAAGCTTGCACTCCCTGTCCTGCCACCCTCCTCCCTTCTAACTCCCCAGGTGACCCAGTCCTCTCATTTTCCAGAAGAGGAGATCTAATGCCCATGAAGCCAAGTCCCTGTTTCTCGACACAGACCCAAGCTGATTGCATAAGTGATGGCGGTTTCTATTAATCAATCAACCATGCTGGGAGTGAGGTTAGCAGCACATCTACACCCACATGATCACCGCAAGAGACTCCTGACGGACAGGTCTTTCCGCACACAACAGCCAGGGGGATGCTTTAAAAAGTCAGGTCAGGTCCCCTCCCTGACTTCTTAATCAAAACCAGGGATCCTGGGATTGATTTTTGTTTGATCAAAACCCTGAGATAGGCCAGGCGTGGTAGCTCATGCCTGTAATCCCAGCACTGTGGGAGGCCAAGGCAGGCAGATCACCTGAGGTCAGGAGTTTGAGACCAGCCTGGCCAACATGGCAAAACCCTGTCTCTACAAAAAATACAAAAATTAGCCAGATGCAGTGTCACACGCCTGTTATCCCAGCTACTCGGGAGGCTGAGGCTGGAGAATCACTTGAACCCCAGAGGGGGAGGTTGCAGTGAGCCGAGATCACACTACTGCACTCTAGCCTGGGCGACAAAGTGAGATTCCATCTTAAAAAAACAAAAACAAAAACAAAAAACCCTGAGATATCTTCACATCATACTTAGAACAAAAACCTACAGTGGCCAGGCGCGGTGGCTCACGCCTGTATTCTCAGCACTTTGAGAGGCTGAGGTGAGCAGATCATGAGGTCAGGAGCCAAGTGCAGTGAACCGAGATCGCACCACTGCACTCTAGCCTAGGCAACAGGGTGAGATCCTGTCTCAAAAAAAAAAAAAAAGGCATATGTCAAAATAGCAGCCAAACAGATCTCCCCCACTCTAAATAGAGAAGATCTGACTTGATCTTTTATTATAGATTCGGTCTCTATGTAAGTTTTCATTGTTAAATACAACAGACAGACAGAGAAGGGTAAAACTAGGCATGTATAGCTTGACCACCATTCCTTGTCTATTTCAGTAGCTGGCTGGTTCCTGCCAAGGTAGCAATCAAGGGCAGCAGCTCCAGTCTCGCGCACCACCAAGCGAGGTGGACAAATAAACCAGGGGGCACACAGGCTGGGGGGCACTGGAGGGAGCTTCACCAGCTTCTGAAAAGGAGACTGACGCAAGAACACGAGGGCTCTCTGTAAACCGTTTGCAACACTGGAACAGGTTACCTTCCAGGAAGTATTTGCAGTTTTGCATTTACTGTTTCCAACTTCTGGTCAGTAAACAAGATTGAGCAACCAACTCAGCACTGATATTGGGGTGAGTCAGACACCCCAATCAAAGCAGTAACAAGGAAGAAAGGAAGGAGAAACCGTGTAGTTCAGTCAGCCCTTTAGCTGACTGTCACTGGCACGTCACAGCCACCTATACAAGGCTCCGGCATCTACCCTCTGGTCACAGGGGGAGCAGGGTTTATTCGGGTTTACAGACCCCTTGGGCAAGGTTTAATGATTTCAAGATGAGGGAAAACCCTCACAGAACCATACCCTACTGCTGCCTAACAGCTCAACCGCCAGAGACTGAGAGGTACTCAGGGAACACTACACTCTCCAAGGTGACCTGTTAAAAAGCAGTGTCCAAGAATAACTCAGACAGACACAGCTAGAGTGCCTAGGAAGTTTATTATCCATACTGAGATGTTGGTGCAGATTTCTTTTTTCTTTTTTTTTGAGACAGTTTCACTCTTGTTGCCCAGGCTGGAGTGCAATGGCGCGATTTCGGCTCACCGCATCTCCGCCTCCTGGTTCAAACAATTCTCCTGCCTCAGCCTCCTGAGTAGCTGGGATTACAGGCATGTGCTGCCACACTCGGCTAATTTTGTACTTTTCGTAGAAACAGGGTTTCTCCATGTTAGTCAGCCTAGTTTCGAACTCCCAAACTCAGCTGATCCTCCCGCCTTGGACTCCCAAAATGCTAGGATTATAGGTGTGAGCCACTGCACCTGGCCTGGTGCAGATTTCTTTGTGTTTATCTTGTGTGGGGTTCGCTAAGCTTCTTGAATCTGTAGATTTATGTCTTTTGCCAAATATAGCAACTGTTCAGCCTTTTTGTTTTGTTTTTTGGAGATGTCATGGCATAATCATGGTTCACTGCAGCCTCAACTTCCTGGGCTCAAGGGATTCTCCTACCTCAGCCTCCTGAGTAGCTGGGACTACAGGCGTGCCTAACCACACCTGGCTAATTTTTGTATTTTTAGTAGAGATGGGGTTTTGCCATGTTGCCCAGTCTGGTATCAAATTCCTGGGCTTCTGCCCGCCTCTGCCTCCCAAAGTGCTGGGATTATAGGAGTGAGCCACGATGCCCAGCCGCCATTATTTTTTAAATTACTTTTCAGCCCCACCCTCTCTCTCTTCTTCTCCTGGGACTTTGGTGACATGAAAGTTAGATCTTTTGTTATTAGTCCCACAAAATCCTGAGGCTCTGTTCATTTTGTAAGTCTAGTTTCTGTCGTTCAGTTTAGGTAATTTCTACTGTTCTAACTTCGAGTTCACGGATTCTCTCTTCTGTCTTCTCCATTCTGCTGTGGAGCCATCCATTCAGTTGCCTATTTTGGCTATTGTATGTTTCGGTTCTAAGATATCCATTTGGTTCTTCTTTACATCTTGTTTAATTCCAGCATCTGTGTCATCTTGATGCTGGGGTCTGTTGACTGCCTTTTCTCATTCAAGTTGAGAGTTCTGTGGCTCTTGGTATAGTGATTGATTTTTATTGTCCCCTGGGCATTCTCAATACTTTAAGATCCTGAATCTTATTTAAGTCTTCTCATTCCATTTTATTTTTGAGACAGAGTCTCTATCACCCCGGCTGGAGCATGACTGCACGATCTCGGCTCACTGCTACCTCTGCCTCCCAGGTTCAAGTGATTCTCATGCCTCAGCTATCCGAGTAGCTGTGATTACAGGCGCATGCCGCCACACCTGGCTAATTTATATTTTTGTATTTTTAGTAGAGACAGGGTCTCACCATGTTGTCGGGGCCGGTCTCAAACTCCTGACCTCACGGGATCCACCCACCTTGGCCTCCCAAAGTGTTGGGATTACAGGTGTGAGCTGCACCCAAACTCCTTTTATTTTATTAAATATTCTCTGTCACCCTGCTGGTAGAGAAGGAAGGCATCAATTCATTGCCGTCGGGTGAGATTCAGCCTTCCTCCTGGGCCTCTGCTGACAAACCCTAGTTTGGAGACGGAAGAGTACCTCATTATTACTCCCCAGATGGTCTCCATGGACACATGGGGTGGGGCTTCCTGGTTCTGCCAGGTGGTGAAGTCCTGACTTGCACTGGATCCTCCTCTGATGTCATTCCCAAAGAAAGCAGGTTTCCTTGCTTCCTTGAAGAGTTGAGATTTCCTTGGCTATTTTTTAATTTGATAATTTTCCCTCTTGTAAATTTCTCTTAAAAGATGTCGCAGGCATGAAATAAGACTGAGCCGCAGGGGCAGCACAGCCCTTTGGACTTCCCTGCAATTTCTATAGCATTCGCTCATATCTTGGAAGCATTTAGAGGGAAGCCACTAAGAGGGTTTAAGAATGCAATGCCTTGGCTCTTGATGAATCTAAAGACATTACCAATACTTTTCAGCTGTTGTTTACTTGGAGAGTCAATACCAAGTTTGAAGAATTAGCATGTAACAACTACAAACAAGAGCATTTTCAAAGAAGTTGAGAAAACTTTAGTACAATCTGAAATGGAATCTACTAAGATGTGTAATAATGAATGTGAGGGACAAAAAAGGCTTAGCTGGAGCCTATGGCTGCTCACTTTGTTATTCTCCAGCAGATACAATGCAAAAAATTTGAACCTATTTTATGTGACTGAACAAGGGAATGTCAACAATATCTGCTCTCATGGACTTAACCTAAGTCAGTCTTCTGAATTTTTGCCAAAAATAGAAGCTGAATATCCTAAGTGTCCTACTATACAGAAGTTCAGCAGCTTAGCAGTGGTAAAATCTGATATGACTATTTAGAGCTCAGAGTGAATACTAAAACTTTTATGAACAAGAAGAACTGAAAAGTACTGCCTTTTTATTATAAAAAAAAAAAAAAAAAAAAGAAAAAGAAAGACAAGACAAGAAAAAAGAAAAGAAAAGGAAGAACTGCCCTCAACCACTATTACCAAATACGAAATGGCTTTGGAAATTAGCTTTCGCTGCAGACTTGATGTTTCTTAATGAGGACAACCTAACATTATAAGGCAAAAGGGCAGTTATATGCAAAACTTATACTGCAGTAAAGTCATTTCAATGAAATTAACATTGTATGAATCACAAGTAATGTCAACCTGAGTCATGCAATTCCTAGACTGTCAAGGATAAAACAGGCAAGAAAACTTTCCACATTTTTTTGAGCTCAAACCATAGTTCTAGCCCTAGCAGCATTTTTCAGATCTTGATCTATGTATGAAGGAAATTTCCATATTTAAAAATCCATTTAACTATGCAATGCAATTGAGGAGCTCTCATCTAACCTTCAATTGGATGTGGCTGATCTGCAATGTAATAATGCAAAAAGGCAAATATCAAGAGGGGAATCTAAAAAAAAAAGTTCTATAAATACTATCTTCCAGTGATTAATATGCTCCATTAAAGTTTATGCTCCCTGACTAATATAACTTGGCAGTGCCTATTTGTGGGAAAAGATATTTTCAAAGCTGTAACCTATACAATCTCATTACAGATGAGCGCTGACAGGTGGGTATTTGCAGCAGATTTTGATGTTTGAGAACACTAACTCAGAACCCCAATGAAACAAAATGGTTTTCTGGGTTTTTTGAGACTTGGTCTCGCTCTGTCACCCAGACTGCAGTGCAGTGGCACAATCACAGATCACTGTAGCCTCAACCTTCTGGGTTCAAGTAATCCTCTCACCTCAGTCTCCACAGTAGTTGGTACTATAGGCACATACTACCCCGGCTAATTTTTTATATTTTTTTTACAGAGACAGGGTTTAGCCATGTTGTCCAGGCTGGTCTCAAATTCCTGGACTCAAGTGATCCTCCCAACTCAGCCTCCAAGAGTGCTGGGATTACAGGTGTGAGCCATGGCACCTGGCCCAAAATTATCCCTACAAAAATCATTTCATTCTTATTAATAAACCTGTATTAAAAACCTACACTCAATTGTTGTTATTATTTGAATTTCTTTTTTAAAAAATATATTTCAAAATATACAGATGGAGTCTGGGTAAGTTGCCCAGGCTGATTGCAAACACCTGGGCTCAAGCAATTCTCCCACTTTGGCCTCCGAAAGTATTGGAATTACACTGTGTGAACCACCGCTACCCAGCCTTATTTGAATTTCACCAACAAAAAATGTGGAAACTTGTTGCCTCTCTTGTTATGTGTAATATCCTAGATTTTAGCTCTTGGGATGCAAAGCCTAAAATATTTATTACCTGGCCTCTGATGGAAAATAGTTACTAGCGCCTACTCTAGATAACTGAAGTGCACCTAGTTAATGGGAGCTCTGCACTGATTGAACAGTCTAGATGCCACAGGCTCTGGTTGTAGGAGTCTGGGCAGGTTACTTGACCTTCCAGGCCTCAGGTTTCTTCTCCATAAAGCAATATGGAGATAGTCACCAAAGATTATCCTCAGCTCTAAAACGCTACACAGCTAGAGAAACACTCCTGGAATATGTGAACCATGTCCATGCTGTCTAGAGTCCATGCAGGGTTCCTTTTGTAGATTACTCAGCCATCGTGTCACTGTACAATGTACTCAGAGCCTAATGAGGCAGGAGAGGCTGCTTGCACCCAGAGGGAACCCAGCTGTGGATCTTAGGTTCCTGCATCTTTTTGGTTTGTTTTTAGAAACATGGTCTCACTCCGTCACCCAGGCTGGAGAGCAGTAGCATAATCATAGTTCATTGCATCCTCAAATTCCTGGGCTCAAGCAATCCTCCCACCTCAGCCTCCCAAAGTCATGGGATCCAGGTGTGAGGCACCACTTCCAGCCCCTGCTGACATTCACTCAGGTGGCAAAATATTAAGGGAAATATTAGAGAAAGTTGTAAGATGATAGTCTCAAACCTTTGGAAGACTGCAAGGTTTTCATGGGACAGGCTGAAGGCAGACAGTTCTTACTTTAAAGCATTAGGTCATAGGGTGAAGACTAGGGATAACAGAAGCTTCCCCAGTGAAGTCTGTTTACCCCACATGCCTTTGTCTCTGTTTTACTTACGTAAACTTTGTGCTGGATGGCCCTCTCAGGGGGAGGTTGAAGGGGGATTATCCATTCCTGGTATTTGCTCTGGGCCCCGGAACCAAAACGTTTTATCAATCGTAAAACAACTTTTTTTTCTTTTTTTTTTAAGATGCGGTTTCACCATGTTGGCCAAGCTGGTCTTGAACTCCTGACCTCAGGTGATCCACCCACCTCAGCCTCCCAAAGTGCTAGGATTACAGGCGTGAGCCACCACGCCCGGCTTAAAACTACTCTTTTAACCATGTTAATTATCCACAAGCCTATTGACTTAGAACCTCTATTATTAAATCTATACTGAATAAATGCGAGGAGAAACAGCTAGCAAGGGGTTGGGTAGCTGTAATCGCCCTCTTAGAGCAGCTGATGACCTCCCTAGCCCACTTCATCACTGTACTCTGGTATGTGAGTGTATTTCTTTCATCCGTCTCAGAGTCAGGGTTTGCAGGACAGACCCCCACAGGTGGTGATCAATGTCTCAGGCGGTGATCCCGACATGATCAGCACTGCAGGCCCTTGCATCTTTGTTGTTGATGGTGTTTGTCTTTTCTTGTGGCAGGATGACTCTCACCATTATAAGAGTGCCTACATTTTTTCAAAAGTCTCTCACCCACTTCAAATTGGCTGCTTTGAATCTGTATAAATGAGAAATTAGCTGTTTGTTAGCATGATATCTAAAATAAGAGTAAGCCAGGCACAGTGGCTCATGCCTGTAATCCCAGCACTTTGGGAGGCCGAGGCAGGTGGATCTCCTGAGGTCAGAAGTTTGAGACCAGCCTGGCCAACATGGCAAAACTCTGACTCTACTAAAAATACAAAAATAATTAGCCAGGTATGGTGGCACATGCCTGTTATCCCAGATACCTGGGAGGCTGAGGCAGGATGATTGTGTGAGCCCTGCAGGTTGAGGCTGCTGTAGTAAGCTATGATTGCACCACTGCACTCCAGCCTGGGCAACAGAGCGAGACCCTATCACTATATAATAACAACAATAACAGTAGGAGTAAAGAGGGCTAGGTGCAGTAGCTCACGCCTGTAATCCCAACACTTTGGGAGGCCAAGGCGGGTGGATCACTTGAGGTCAGGAGTTCAAGACCAGCCTGGCCAACATGGACAAAACCCCAGCTCTATTAAAAGTACAAAAATTAGCCAGGTGTGGTGATGGGCCCCTGTAATCCCAGCTACTCTGGAGGCTGAGGCAGGAGAATCACTTGCACCCAGGAGGCAAAGGCTGCAGTAAGTCAAGATCGTACCACTGCACTCCAGACTGGGGAATAGAATGAGACTCTGTCTTGAAAAAAAAAAAAAAAAAAGAATAAAAGAGTAAAGAGGTTATTTGAAGACTAGCATCTTCTGTATTTAAAAAAAAAAAAAAAAAGAAAAAAAAGACTGTTGAGTAGGGCCTGCAGGGCCCTCTTACACACAGACTTTGTGAAATCCATTCCAGAAACTCTGAGTCGCTTCCTGATTCTTAGATGTGCAGGAGATGTGCTCCGAAAGCCTCGCAAGCTACTGCTCTGTGTGGCTAAAGACGCTGAGCACTCCCACCAAAGCAGGCCTGGAACATGCACCAGGCCTCCGCTGGCCTGTGGGGCCCAAAGCACTAAGGGTTCCGGGGAGTGCAAGGCAGGCAGGCTCCTGATCTCACAGAGCTTGCAGTCTGGAAGAGCCTCTAGACAATGTTCAGGTACAAAAACGTCATGTGAAGGACATGCCTCTGCCACTCTATGTCCACGCATGAAGCGCACAGTTGATGAGCACCTGCTGCATGCCAAGAACTGTGCAGGTTCAGGTGGGGTGGACACTCCAACTTTGCCCTGAAGAGCTCTCCTGCTATGAGAAAGGGCAGACCTATCCCAATGGGCACGGCTGCTCAGCGAGGCCAGGCACAGGGGAAACAGAGCTGGCAGGAAAAAGCAGGCATGACCATCTGAAACAGTCAAGGAAGGGGCGCCCAGAGGCCAACATCTGGGCTGGACTGTGAAGAATGACCAGGGTCCACCAGTCAGATAAGGAGAATGAGCGAAGCTACCAACAGTGTGTGTACCAAGGCCTAGAACATGGAAAACTCAGGGTCTGGGGTAACTCAAGTGAGTTAATCCCATGGTGCAAGGGGATGTACAGATGGCGAGTAAGAGATAAGCATTCATTCATTCAATGAACAGGGTCTTGCTCTGTCACCAAGGCTGGAGTGTTGTAATGTGATCATAGCTCACTGCAGCCTCCAACACCTGGGCTCAAGCAATCCACCTCCCTCAGCCTCCTGAGTAGCTGGGACCATAGGCAATTTTAAATTGACCACCAGCCAATTTTAAAAATTTTTTGTAGAGATGGGGTCTTGCTTAGTTGCCCAGGCTGGTCTCAAACTCCTAGGCTCAAGCAATCCTCCCAACTTGGCCTCCCAAAGTGCTGGGATTACAGGTATGAACCACCACGCTCAGTTGAGATAAACTTTTAAAAGAGACACCCAGATGAGTAAGGCCCTAGGGGCCTATATGCCAGTCTAAGGTGTTTGGGCCCCAGGGGGCTGGCGAAGATTGGGCAAGAGGGTGGTGTGATCAGAATGCTGCTACAGGAAGGTAACATTGTACAATGATGCCTGCACCCCCAATATCAATGCAGTCATGTGGCCTTGACCAAGGTGTCCTGGAAAACATTCTCCACTGAAGATGCCCAAACATCCCCAGCTGACAACTTTTTCCCCACACGACAGGACTTAATTTGGAAACACATGACCAGCATGTGCCCAATGCCATGCTGTGAAAGGGGAAGGCAGCTGCTGAGTCAGAGGTGTGCAAGTGCAATTCAGGGGGCGGTAGGCAAACCGCAGGCATGGCTCAGCACAAATCAGTGGGCATGACTCAGCACAAATCAAGCTGACCAGGCCCACAGGGGCTGATGCTACAGCTGCAGCTCCCTGTGCCTGCTTCTAACAGCATCTCTGAGGCCTTGGCTCCCTGGCTCGAATGCGAAGCAGGACAAGCCTACAACTTCCCTAAGCTCCAGGGCGTTGCATGGATATAATTCAGTGACACCATTAAAAGGTAGCACAAGGTGATTTATGGACATAAAACTCTCCATAGGAGTTGATGCTGGTTCATCCTCCTGATCATCCCCACTTTTGCCTCAATTACATTTTTTTTTTTATTTGAGACAGAGTTTCATTCTTGTCACCCAGGCTGGAGCACAGTGGCGTGATCCTGGCTCACTGCAACCTCTACCTCCCAGGTTCAAGTGATTCTCTTGCCTCAGCCTCCAGAGTTTTTTTTTGTATTTTTAGTAGAGACGGCTGGCTAATTTTTGTATTTTTAGTAGAGACGGGGTTTCACTACGTTGCCCAGGGTGGTCTCAAACTCCTGACCTCAAGTGATGCACCCACCTCAGGCTCCCAGAGTGTTGGGGTTACAGGTGTGAGTCACCACACACAGCCCTTTAAAAACAAAACAAAACAAAACAAAACAAAAAAAAAAAACAGGGCCTGGCTCTGTCACCCAGGCTGGAGTATAATGGTGTGATCTTGGCTCACTGCAACCTCTACCTCCCAGGTTCAAGCAATTCTCCTGCCTCAGCCTCTCAAGTAGCTGGGATTATAGGTGCTGGTCAACATGCCTCGCTAATTTTTGTATTTTTTTTTTTTTCGTACAGACAGGGTTTCACCATGTTGTCCACACTGGTGTCAAACTCCTGACCTCAAGTGATCCACCTGCCTTGGCCTCCCAAGTGCTGGGATTACAGGCATGAGCCACTGTGCCTGGCTGATTGCCTCAATTAATTTTGAATACAAATATAGAAAAGAGAAACAAAGCCAGGAGACTTGCTTTATTTTTCTCAAATTCTGGGCAGATCAGTTCTGAAGTCTGCTTCTGCCTCTAGCGCACGGGCGACAGTCTGGAGAGAACACCCTGAGGCAATCGGAACGTCCCCCCACCCCTGCCCACACATGCACGTGTTATAATTCCTACAGCACGTCCACCACGGCAGCAAGCCCACAGCATGGACAGTGCTACTGCCTCCTCTTTGACAGAAACGAGAATGGGATGGGCCGAAGCTAACATGGCCTCCCCAAAAGGGAATGCACACTAAGGATGGATTCATTTTGTGCTCGATTTGAGACAGAGTCTCACTCTGTTGCCAGACTGGAGTACAGTGACGCAATCTCCACTCACGGCAACCTCCGCCTCCTAGATTCAAATTCTCCTGCCTCAGCCTCCCAAGTAGCTGGAACTATAGGCGTGCGCCACCATGCCCAGCTAATTTTTGTATTTTTAGTAGAGACGGGTTTCACCATGTTGGCCAGGATGGTTTTTCCCTTTTTTTTTTTTTTTGAGACGGAGTCTTGGCTGGAGTACAATGGCGTGATCTTGGCTCACTGCAACCTCTGTCTCCTGGGTTCAAGCAATTCTCCTGCCTCAGCCTCCTGAGTAGCTGGGACTATCGGCACCCACTGCTGCACCTGGCTAATTTTTTGTATTTTTAGTAGAGATGGGGTTTCACCATGTTAGCCAGGATGGTCTCAATCTCCTGATCTTCTGATCCATCTGCCTCACTCTCCCAAAGTGCCGGGATTACAGATATGAGCCACCGTGCCAGGCCAGATTCTTTAATAGAGTTCCAAATGAGCTCCACATTGATCATCAAAGACAAACCGCAACACAGTCAGAAAGTGTCCCCAGGGCAGAGTAGTCCCCAGCACCTGTCACAGGAGAAACAGTAGGCCAGTCATAGTGGCGTGAGCACTTTGGGAGGCTGAAGCTGGAGAACTGCTGAAGCCAGGGATTCAAGACCAGCCTGGGTAACAAAGTGAGACCCCCATCTCAAAAGAAAAAAATTACCCAGGTGTGGTGGCATGCACTCATAATCCCAACTACTCAGGAGGCTAAGGCAGGAGGATCACTTGAGCCCAGGAGTTAGAGACTGCAGTGAGCATGATTGTGGCTTTGTGTCACTCCAGCCTGGGTGACAAAGCAAGACCCTCTCCACCCCCACCCCCAAAAAAGAAACAGTAAAGGAACTGGACAGTTAATCCTAAAGAAAAGAAGATTCAGAGGCACTTGATCCCTTCTTTAGGTGGTCAGAAAACTGCCCAAGGGAGAAGCCCTGGCATTCAGAAAGAGGAGTGGGCACAGAGGACAGAGGTTTACACTCCTCCAAGCAAAGACGTTTTAATAAAGGAGTCCGAACATACAATGCGCTGTTGTGGGCGTGGGTCCCCATCATGGGAGATGTGTTGCAGAAGGCTGGGTCACGTGAACTTAATGACAGAAAGTACCTACACCCCAAGGGCCTGGGAACAGACCCACCAAATTAATGTTAATTAATCTGTGCTGGCTCATTGGTGACGATGCCTGTTGAAAAATCCCAAGTGTTTGACCTGAGTTAATACTTAAATACAGATCTGTCTTTGAAACACGCACTTACGCACGCACGCAAGCGCCCATGCACGCCCCAAGCAGCCCTTGGAAAAAGGCAGGAAGGGAGAAGTACCAACCCTCTCAATTAAGAAACTAGTTCCACCAGCCAGGCACAGTGGCTCATGCCTGTAATCCCAGCACGCTGGGAGGCGGAGGTGGGAGGATCACCTGAGGTCAGGAGTTCGAGACCAGCCTGACCAACATGATGAAACCCCACCCCTACTAAAAATACAAAAATTAGCTGGGCGTGGTGGCGGGCACCTGTAATCCCAGATGCTTGGGAGGCTGAGGCAGGAGAATCGCTTGAACCCAGGAGGTGGAGGTTACAGTGAGCCAAGATCACGCCACTGCACTCCCACCTCAGCCTCCCACAGTGCTGGGATTACAGGTGTGAGCCATTGCACCTGACAGACAGTTATTAAATCTTAAAGCTCCAAGATGATCTCCTCCGACTCCATGTCCCACATCCAGGGCACTCTTGTGCAAAGGGTCAGTCCCAAGGTCCTGGGCAGCTCCACCCCGGTGGCTTTGCAGGGGTTCAACCTGAGGCTGCTCTCACAGGCTGTAAGTGCCTGTGGCTTTTCTAGGCACAGGAAGCAAGGTGCTGGTGGATCTAACATTCTGGGGTCTGGAGCACAGTGGCCCCCTTCCCACAGCTCCACTAGGCAGTGCCCCAGTGGGGACTCTGTACAGGGCCTCCAAGCCCACATTTCTCCTCCACAGTGCCCTACTAGAGGTTCTCAGTAAGGAGTCTGTCCCTGCAGCAGGCTTCTGCCTGTACGGCCAAGCTTTCCCATACATCCTCTGAAATCCAGGTGGAGGCTGCTAAGCCTCTTTACTCTTGCACTCTGCCCACCCACAGGCTTGCCACCAAGACTTAAGGCTTTCACTATCTAGTGCGGCAACTTGAGCTATATCTGGGCCCCTCTGAGCCAAGGCTGGAGGCTGAGTGGCCAGGGATGTGAGGAGCAGTGTCCAGAGGCTGTGTGGGTTGGGGCGGGGGTGGCCCTGGGCCTGAACCACAAGGCATTCGTCCCTCCTAGGCCTGGGAGGGGCTACCAGGAAGGTCTCTGAAATACCTTCAAGGCCTTTTTTCCCCATAGTCTTGGCTAGCAGCATTTGGCTCCTTTTTAATTACGCAAATCGCCCCAGTAAGTGGTTGTTCCACAGCCTGCTTGAATTCTTCTCTTGAAAAAGCTTTTTCTCTGCCACATGGCCAGGCTGCAAATTTTCCAAACTTTTACACTCTGCTTCCTTTTTAAATATAATCTCCAGCTTTAAGTCGTTCCTGAGCTCCCGCATCTAAATGTAGGATATTAAAAGCACCCAGGTCACCTCCTCTTTTGTTGCAGTTCACTTTGTTGCCTGGGCTGAAAGCGGGACCTTGTTATGAGGGAACATGAGACAAACCCAAACCAAACTGAAACGCTGACAAAGACACAGTCTCACGTTTTGAAAAATGTCAAGGCCACGAAAGATAGACTGATCTGAGTAATACACACACACACACACTCTCTCACTCTCTCTCTCTCTCTTACCTATAATCCCAGCACTTTGGGAGGCCGGGCGGGAGGATCACTTGAGGACAAGAGTTCAAGGTCAGCCTGGTCAACGTGGTTAAACCCCGTCTATACTAAAAATACAAAAAAATTACCTGGCCGTGATGGTGGGTGTCTGTAATCCCTCAGCTACTCAGGAGGCTAAGGCAGGAGAATTGCTTGAACCTGGGAGGTGGAGGTTGCAGCGAGCCAAGACTGCAGCAGCGCACTCCAGCAGGGGTGACAGAGTGAGACTCTGCCTCAAATAAATAAATAATAATCATACAATAAGTGGCCCTTTGTAACTGGCTTCTTTCACTTAGAATAATGTCTTCAAGGTCCATCCACGTTGCAGCATCCATCAGCCTCATTCCTCTTCATCCCTGAGTAACATTTCATTGTATGGATATACCACATTTTGTTTATCCATTCACTGGGTGGATACTTGAACTGTTTCCTCTTGGGGTCTATTATAAATACTGTTGCTGGCCAGGCATGGTGGCTCATGCCTATAATCCCAGCACATTGGGAGGTTGAGGCGGGAGGACAGATTGAGGCCAGGAGTTTGAGACCAGCTAGGGCAACACAGTGAAACCCCATCTCTGCAAAAAATTAAAAAAAAATAGTGAGGCATGGTGATGCACACCTGTAGTCCCAGCTACTCAGGAGGCTGAGGTAAGAGGATCATGTGAGCCCAGATATTGGAGGTTACAGTGAGATATGATCCTGACTCTGCATTCCAGCCTGGGTGACAGAGCAAGACCCTGTCTTTAAAAAATACATACATAAGGGCCAGGTAAAGTGGGTCATGCTTGTAATCCCAGAACTTTGGGAGGCTGAGGTGGGCAGATCACTTGAAGCCAGGAGTTCAAGACCAGCCCTGGCCATCGAAACCCCATCACGACTAAAAATACAAAAAAAAAAAAAAATCAGCCAGACGTGATGGCACGTGCCTGTAGTCCCAGCTATTTGGGAGGCTGAGGCAGGAGAATCACTCAAATCTGGGAGGCGGAGGTTGCAGTGAGCTGAGATCGCGCCACTGCACTTGAGCCTGGGTGACAGAGCAAGACTCTATCTCAAAAAATAAATTAAAAAATAAATACAAAAATAATGTTGCTACATTTGGGTATGAGTATCTGTTTGAGTATCTGTTTTCAATTTTCTTGGGTGTATACCTAGAGGCAGAATTGTTGGGCATAGGTTAATTCTACACTTAATGTATTGAGGAAATGCCAAACTGTTTACCACAGCGGATGCACTACTTTTTTTTTTTTTAAGAGACGGGGTCTCGCTATGCTGTCCAGGCGGAAGTGCAGTGGCTATTCACAGGCGTGATCCCAATACTGATCAGCATGGGAGTTTTGACCTGCTCCGTTTCCAACCTGGGCCGGTTCACACCTCCTTAGGCAACCTGGTGGTCCCCTGCTCCTGGGAGGTCACCATGTTGATGCCAAACTTAGTGCAGACACCTGATTGGCATAGCACACCACAGCCCAGAACTCCTGGACTCAAGCGATCCTCCAGCCTTGGCCTCCCGAACAGCTGGGACTACAGGCACGCGCCACCGCGCTCAGCTGGATGCACTACTTGACATTCCCATCAGCAACGTGTGAGGGCTCCAACTGCCCCACATCCTTGCCAGCACTATTTTTTTGTTTTGTTTTTGTCTATCTGCTTACTTTTAATAGCCATCCTAGTAGGTGTGAACTGGAATCTCATTTCTCCTTGTTTTGAATTGCATTTGATTTGCATTTTCCTGGTGACTAATGATGTGGAGCATCTCTTCATGGGCTTGGTGGCCATTTATATATGTTCTTTGCAAAAATATCTATTCGAGTCCTTTATTCATTTTTTAAATTGGCTTGTTTTGTTGTTGCTGAATCATGAGAGTTCTTTTCATATTCTAGATACCAGACCATTTTCAGACATATAATTTGCAAATACTTTTTATCCCATATGAGAATTCTTCTCATTGTCTTGATAGTGTCCTTTGATAAAGAAAAGTTTGCAATTTTTATGAAATCCAATTTATCTTTTTCTTGTTGTTCCTTGTGCTTTTGATGTCCTAGCTAAGAAACCATTGCCAAATCCAAGGTCATGAAGACTTACCCCACGTTTTCTTTAAGAGCGTTACAGTTTCAGCTCCTATATTTCGGTTTCTGATGAGTTGATTTTTATAAATGGTACAAAGTAAAGATCCAGCTTCATTTTTTTACATGTGAACAACCAGTTATCCCAGCACCATTTGTTGAAGAGACTATTCTCTCCCCCACTGAATGGTACTGGCACTCTTGCCAAAAATCAGTAAATCATAGATGTGAGTTTATTTCTGGACTCTCAGTTCTTTCCCCTGATCTACATGTCTTACCCATCACACTGGCTTGAATACTGTAGCTTTGTAGAAAGTTCTGAAACAAGGAAGTATGAGTCCTCCAGTTTTGTTTTCCTTTTTCAAGATTGTTTTGGCTATGTGGGGTCCCTTGCAGTTCCATTTGAATTTGGGATCATCTTTCCCATGTCTGCATAAAAAGCCATTGGAATTCTGATAGGGATTGCACTGACTATATTGCTTTGAAACGCAACAATATTAAGTCTTCCAGTCAGGGAACACTGAGTATCTTGCCACTTATAGATCTTATTTGCTTTCAGCAATGTTTTGTAGTTTTTGGTATAAACATTTTCTATTTCCTTGTTTAAATTTGTTTATTTTTTATTTATTTTTGAGACAAGGTCTTGTTGTCCAGGCTGGAGTGCAATGGTACAATCAGGGCTCACCGCAGCCTCCCTCTCCCAGGCTCAAGTGATCCTCCCAGCTCAGCCTCCCGAGGAGCTGGGACTACAGGTGCATACCATTGCGCCTGGCTAGTTTTTGAATGTCTCTAAAACAAGAGTTAGAATCCTTGTTTTTTTTTTTTTTTTTGAGACAGAGTCTCACTTTGTTGCCCAGGCTGAAGTGCAATGGCACGATCTTGGCTCACTGCAATCTCTGCCTTCCGAGTTCAAGCGATTCTCCTGCCTCAGCCTCCCAAGTAGCCAGAATTACAGGCATGCACCACCACACCCGGCTAATTTTGTATTTTTAGTAGAGATGGGGTTTCTCCATTTGGTCAGGCTGGTCTTAAACTCCCGACCTCAGATGATCTACCCACCACCACCTCCCAAAGTGCTGGGATTACAGGCGTAAGCCACCGCACCTGGCCCTGGTTTTTTAATGTCTCTAAAACAAGGGTTGGTACCTTTGGTTCTTAAGAAAAAGCACTCGGAATTGCAGAAGACAGAAAGGCCTGCCTACGTACACAACACTGTGTTTAAGTAGGCTCATTAAGCAGGAGCCACGCAATGCAACCAACATTCACTCAACACCTTCTGTGTGCCAAGCCCCCTGGCTAGGCACTTTCTACAATTTCCTTCTTTTGATTCGTACAATAAACCTGTTTAGAGAAATATTATTTCACCCATTTTATAGACTCAGGTTCAAAGACCTAAGGACCAAGCAAAGTACTGTAGTTCCCAGAACTTACAGAGGGAGATGTAAAGATCTTGTGGGACCCTATCTGTCACCTCTTGTTGCAACCCTAGACAAGGAAGGGGTAACCCAACTCCTGGCTCACAATGGTCTTGGCGGTTCTCATGCTAGCTACTGTCACCCCACATTCAGCTAGTAGTGGGCTATGCCATTCAGCAAAAACTGAATTTTTTTTTTTTTTTTTTTAAGACAGGGTTTCACCATGTTGGTCAGGCTGGTCTTGAACTCCCGACCTCAGGTGATCTGCCCGCTTTGGCCTCCAAAGTGCTTGGATTACAGGCATGAGCCACCACACCTGGCCAAAAACTGAGTTTCTACTAGCATATGGAGGACCAGAGAGCCACGGGGGGTGCTGTGGGCGACAGCTTCACCCACATAACAGGTCTTGGTCAGTGCCTTCCTTCTGTCCAACAAGAGGCTTCAGACTAGCTCTTC
>CAUYLG010024689.1:0-57577 GCA_963573385.1 Cacajao melanocephalus
AAAAAAGGACGAGTTCATGTCCTCTGTAGAGACATGGATGAATCTAGAAACCATCATTCTCAGCAAAATGACACAGTAACAGAAAACCAAACACTGCATGTTTTCACTCATAGGTGGGTGATGAACAATGAGAACACTTGGACACAGGGAAGGGAACAACACTCACTGAGCTACGTGGGTGGGTAGAGGGGAGGAGAAGGGAGAGACAGCAGGGGGTGGGGAGGATGGGGAGGGTTAACACTGGGAGAAATGCCTGATGTAGGCAACTGGAGAGGGGGAATGGAGACAGCAAAACACCATGGCATGTACCTATGAAATAATCCCACAGGATGCAGGATGTGAACATGTACCCCAGAGCCCAAAGTACAATTTGAAAAAAAAAAAGAAAAAAGAAAAAGCTGGGGAGATGATCCAAGATGGCCGAATAGGAACAGCTCTGGATTGCAGTTCCCAGCAAAAACGCAGAGGGTGAGTGATCACTGCATTTCCAAACAAATTTTTACTGCCCACAGACCAGGAGATTCCTGGGTGGAAAGGTGCCAAGAGTCTCCAGCATGGCTGTTTCAGCTGGCACAGCGGGTCTCCGTACAAAAACTCACACAAATCTGGGCACCGTTTCAGCTGGCACCTGGAATGCCTGGGAGACAGAGTTGCCCATTCAACTGAAAGAAAGGGGACTGAAACAGGGAGCCAGGTGACCTCGCTTAGCTGGTCCCACCCCCACAAAGACCAGCAATCGGAAACGCTCTGAACTGAGAGTTTTACAGCAAGCACAGCTGGACCCAGCATGGGCCAGCTCTTCGCGGGGAGGGGCATCCACCATTACTGAGGCAGTCCACCATTACTGAGGCAGTCTGCCATTATCAAGGCAATCCTCCATTACTGAGAAAGTCCATCATTACAAAGACAGTCCACCATTACTAAGGCAGACTGCCATTACTGAGGCAGTTCTAACTATACCTCTATAAACAAAACTGCAACGAAGTTCACATGGCAGCTGGGCAGAGCACATGGCAGATCAGCAACGCCTCTGCTGGCAGACTGTGACTAGGCTACCTTGTCGCTGGGCAGGGCATCTCTGAAAAAAGGCAGCAGCATGTCAGGAACTTACAAATAAAGCCCCACCTTCCCAGGACAGAGCACCTGGGGAAAAAAGGTGGTTATGAATTCCACTGCAGCAGACTTAAATGTATCTGCCCAGCAGCTCTGAATGGAACAACAGAGCTCACAGCTCAGCACTTGAGCTCCTATAAGGGACAGACTGTTTCCTCAAGCAGCTCCCTGACCCCTGTATATCCAAAGAGACACTTCATAAAGTAGAGCTAAGGCTGACATCTGGCGGGTATCCTTCTGGGACAAAGAAGAAGAAACTGGCAGGAACCCTTACTGTTCTGCAGCCACTGAAGGTGATCCCCAGGCAAACAGGGTCTGGAGTGGACCTCCAGCAGTCCTACAGCAGAGGGGCCTGACTGTTAGAAGGAAAACTAAAAAACAGAAAGAAATAACTTCATCATCAACAAAAAGGAAGTCCACTCAGAGACCCCATCTGAAAGTCACCAACTACAAAGACCACAGGTAGATAAATACACAAAGATGGGAAGAAATCAGTGCAAAAAAGATGAAAACACCCAAAACCAGATTGCCTCTCCTCTCCCAAGGGATCACAACTCCTCACCAGCAAGGGAACAAGGCTGGATGGAGAATGAGTCTGATGAATTGACAGAAACAGGCTTCAGAAGGTGGGTAATAACAAACTTCTCTGAGCTAAAAGAGCATGTTCTAACCCAATGCAAAGAAACTAAGAACTTTGAAAAAAGGTTAGATGAAATGCTAATGAGAATAAACAGCTTAGAGAGGAATACAAATGAATTGATGGACCTAAAAAACACAACATGAGAACTTCACGAAACATACACAAGTTTCAATGGCTGAATTGACCAAGCAGAATAAAGGATATCAGAGGTCGAAGATCAACTCAATGAAATAAAATGAGAAGGCAAGATTAGAGAAAAAAGAGTAAAAAGAAATGAACAAAGCCTCCGAGAAATATGAGATTATGTGAAAAGACCTAATCTATGTTTGATAGGTGTACCTGAATGTGATGGAGAGAATGAATCTAAGCTGGAAAACACTCTTCAGGATACTATCCAGGAGAACTTCCCCAACCTAGCAAGACAGGCCAATATTCAAGCCCAGGAAATACAGAGAACATCACAAAGATATTCCTCAAGAAGAGCAACCCCAAGGCACATAATCGTGAGATTCACCAGGGTTGAAATGAAGGAAAAAATGCTAAGGGCGGCCAGAGAGAAAGGTCTGGTTACCCACAAAGGGAAGCTCATCAGACTCACAGTGGATCTCTTGGCAGAAACCCTACAGGCCAGAAGAGAGTGGGGATCAATATTCAACATCATTAAAGAAAAGAACTTTAAACCTAGAATTTCATATCCAGGCAAACTAAGCTTGATAAGCAAAGGAGAAATAAAATCCTTTATGAACAAGCAATTGCTCAGAGATTTCAGCACCACCAGGCCTGCCTTACAAGAACTCCTGAAAGAAGCACTAAACATAGAAATGAACATGTAGTACCAGCCACTCCAAAAACATACCAAATGGTAAAGAGCCACAATGAAGAAACTGCATCAACTACCGGGCAAAACAGCCAGCTAGCATCAAAATGGCAGGATCAAATTTGCACATAACAATATTAACCCTAAATGTAAATGGGCTAAACGCCCCAATCAAAAGACACAGACTGGCAAATTGGATACAAAGTCAAAACCCATCGGTGTGCTATATACAGGAAACCCATCTCACATGCAAGTGTACACATAGGCTCAAAATAAAGGGAATAGACCAATAACAAGGGCTGAAGTTGAGGCAGCAATTAATAGCCTACCAACCAAAAAAAGCCCAGGTCTAGATGGGTTCAGAGCTGAATTCTACCAGACATACAAAGAGGAGCTGGTACCACTCCTTCTGACTATTCCAAACAATTCAAAAAGAGGGAATCCTTCCCAAATCATTTTATGAGACCAATATCATCCTGATACCAAAACCTGGCAGAGACTCAACAAGAAAAGAAAACTTCAGGCCAATATCCATGATGGACATAGATGCAAAAATCTTCAATAAAATACTGGCAAACCGATTGCAACAGCACATCAAAAGGCTTATCCATCACAATCAAGTAGGCTTCATCCTGGGAATGCAAGGCTGGTTCAACATATGCAAGTCTATAAATGTAATTCACCACATAAACAGAACCAAAGGCAAAAACCATTTGATTATTTCAATAGATGCAGGGAAGGCCTTTGACAAAATTCAACAGCCCTTTATGCTAAAAACTCTCAATAAACTAGGTATCAGTGGAACATATCTCAAAATAATAAAGCTATTTAAGACAAACCCATAGCCAATATCATACTGAATGAGCAAAAACTGGAAGCATTCCCTTTGAAATCTGGCACTAGACAAAGATACCCTCTCTCACCACTCCTATTCAATATAATATTGGAAGTTCTAGCCAGAGCAATCAGGCAAAAAAAAAAAAAAAAAAAAAAAAAAAAAGGAAGGGTATTCAATTAGGAGAGGAGGAAGTCAAATTGTCTCTATTTGCAGATGACATGATTATATATTTGAAGACCCCATCATCTCAGCCCAAAATCTCCTTAAACTGATAAGCAATTTCAGCAAAGTCTCAGGATACAAAATCAATGTGCAAAAATCCCAAGCATTCCTATACACCAATAACAGACTTAAAGAGAGCCAAATCAAGAACGAACTGCCATTCACAATTGCTACAAAGATAATAAAATATCTAGGAATACAACTAACAAAGGATGTAAAGGACCTCTTCAAGGAGAACTCCAAACCACTGCTCAAGGAAATCAGAGAGGACACAAACAGATGGAAAAACATTCCATGCTCATGGTTGGGAAGAATCAATACTGTGAGAATGGCCATACTTCCCAAAGTAATTTATAGATTCAACACTATCCCCATCAAGCTACCTAAGACCCTCTTCTCAGAACTGGAAAAAAACACCTTAAACTTCATATGGAACCAAAAGAGAGCCCGCATAGCCAAGTCAATTCTAAGCAAAAAGAACAAAGCTGGAGGCATCATGTTACCTGACTTCAAACTATGCTACAAGCCTACAGTAATCAAAACAGCATGGTACTGGTACCAAAACAGAGATATAGACTAATGGAACAGAACAGAGGCCTTGGATGCAACACCACACATCTACAACCATCTGATCTTTGACAATCCTGAGAAAAACAAGCAATGGGGAAAGGATTCCCTGTTTAATAAATGGTGTTGGGAAAACTGGCTAGCCAAGTGAAGAAAGCAGAAACTGGACCCATTCCTGACACCTTACACTAAAATTAACTCCAGATGGATTAAAGACTTAAACATAAGACCTAACACTGTAAAAACCCTAGAAGAAAACCTAGGCAATACCATTCAGGACATAGACATAGGCAAGGACTTCATGACTAAAACACCAAAAGCATTGGCAACAAAAACCAAAATAAACAAATGGGATCTAATTAAACTCCAGATCTAATTAAAAAGAAACAATCATTAGAGTGAACCAGCAACCAACAGATGGGAAGACATTTTTGCAGTCTACCCATCTGACAAAGGACTTACATTCAGAATCTACAAAGAACTAAAACAGATTTACAAGAAAACAAACAAACAAACCCATTCAAAAGTAGGCGATGGATATTAACAGACACTTTTCAAAAGAAGACATATATGAGGCCAACAAACATATGAAAAAATGCTCATCATCACTGGTCATTAGGGAAATACAAATCAAAAACACATTGAGATACCACCTCATGCCAGTTAGAATGGCAATCATTAAAGCATTTGGAGACAACAGATGCTGGAGAGGATGAAGAGAAATAGGAACACTTTTACACTGTTGGTGGGAGTGTAAATTAGTTCAACCATTGTGGAAGACTGTGGCGATTCCTCAAGGACCTAGAAATAGAAATTCCATTTGACCTGGCAATCCCATTACTGGGTATATATCTAAAGGATTATAAATCATTCTATTATAAAGACACATGCAAACATATGTTCATTGTGGCACTATTTACAATAGCAAAGACTTGGAACCAACCCAAATTCCCATAGATGATAAACTGGACAGGGAAAATGTGGCACATATACACCATGGAATACTATGCAGCCATAAAAAACGATGAGTTCGTGTCCTTTGTAGGGACATGAATGAACCTGGAAACCATCATTCTCAGCAAACTAACACAAGAACGGAAAATCAAACACCACATGTTCTTACTCATAGGTGGGTGTTGAACAATGAGAACACATGGACACAGGGAGGGGAGCATCACACACTTAGGTCTGTTGGAGGGGACTAGGGGAGGGACAGTGGGGGGTAGGGAGTTGGGGAGAGATAGCATAAGGAGAAATGCCAGATATAGTTGATGGGGATGGAGGCAGCAAACCACATTGCCATGTATGTACCTATGTAACAATCCTGCATGTTCTTCACCTGTACCCCAGAACCGAAAGTGCAATAAAAAAAAATATATATATATATGTGTGTGTGTGTGTGTGTGTATAATAAAAATAAGAAAAAGCCTAGATCGCCATAAATGGACTATAAAAAGTAAAGGCTCATAAGAAGAGGAGAGTTATAGACAGAGCTTCAGTGTTCTTGGAGATTGTATAAAAGATTGTAATCAAAATGTTGGTAGAAATATGGATGATAAAGGTCATTTTGATGAGGTCTCAGATGAATATGTTCTGGAAAGTGGAGGAAAGGCCATTTTTGTTTTAAAGTGGCAAAGAACTTGGCTGAATTGTGTTTGCACTGTAGTGCTTTGTGGAAGGCGGAATTTAAGAGTGATATACTAGGATATTTGGTGAAAGAAGTCTCTAAGCAAAGTGTTCAAGGTACTACATGGCTTTCCTTGACTGCTTATCATAAAATACAAGAGAAGAGAAATGAATCAAAGATGGAATTTATAATAAAAAGGGAAGCAGAACTTAAAATCTGGAAAATTTTCAGCCTGGCCAGGTTGGAAAGATTCAAAGGGCATGTTCAAAAGAGAATGCCAAGGGAGTGGCTAAGCAAACATAACTTTTGATATGCGATTAGTGTGACTATGAGGAAGCCAGATCCTATTTATCCAGACAATAGAAGAATGACTCCAAAGGCATTTCAGTCTTTGAGGCTGCCGCTCCCATCATGTTCCCAGAGTGCCAGGGCCTTCAAGTCATAAAGGTTTCAAGGAAGGGGCCCAGGGCACCTTCGGCACCTTAGGGCTTACTGCCCAGGGCCTCCTCAAATCTTTGCTCCCTGCATTCGGACACAGTGCTTTTTAGCTGCCCCAGCTGGGGTTCAAGTGGGCTCAGATGTGACTTGGGCCACCCTTCTGAAAGGTACAAGTGATAAACCTTGACAACATTCCCGAAGTGCCAACTCTGCATTTATATAGAGTGTATGAGCTATGGAGGTGTGGCTATCTCCACCTAGATTTCAAAAGATGTCTTGGAGAGCCTCAGAGCCCAGGCAGAGAACTGCCACAAAGGTGAGGTAGGTGCAGAGGGTCCCTACTAGGGCAATGACCAGCAGAGCTGTGGGGTCAGGGTTACCCAGAGATTCCAAACTGGTAGAACCACCAGCATGCAATCCCAGCCTAGGAGAGCCACAGGCACTGGACTCCAACTTGTGAGAGCTACAGTATGGGCTGTGCCCAGCAAAGCCATGGGGGCAGGGCTGGTGGGACCCTTGGATGTCCAACTCTTGCCCCAGTGTATATGGAAGGATGAACATGGACTCAAAGAAGACCATTCTCAAACCTCAAGATTTAACAGTTTGCCTTCTTGGGTTTTGGATTTCCATGGGAACTGTGACCCCTTTTTCTTGCCCATTTCTCCCTTGCAGAATGCGGATGTATATCCTATGCTGGCACCACTTTCGTATTTTGCAAGCACATTGCTTGTTTGATTTCATAGGCTCAGGTCTGGAGGAGTTTGCCTTAGGATAAATTGTACCTTCGGTGTCAGCTGTATCTGAAATAGATCATATTTAACTGAGAATTTGGACTTAGACTTTAAAGTGAATGCTAGAACACATTAAGAATTTGGGCAACAAGTTATCAATTTGGGGAATTCTGTACATGAGGACATTAATTTTGAGGGGCCAGGGGAAGAATGACTGTATCCTCCCCAAAATTCACATTGAAACTTAATCCTCAATGCAACAGTATTAAGATGTGGGCCTTTAGGAGATGATGAGACTGTCAGGGCTCTGACCTCATAGGTGGGATTCGTGGCTTATGAAAGGGCTGGAGGGAATTAGCTGGGCCCTTTTCCCCATCCAGCTCTTCAGCCACGTGTAGACATAGTGTTCCTCTTCTCCAGACGATGCAAAAACAAGGCACCATCTTGGAAGCAGAGCCTGTGCCCTCACCAGACATTGAATCTGCTGGTGCCTTGATCTTGAACTTTCCAGCCTCCAGAACTGTTAGAAATAAATTTCTATTATTTGTAAGTTACTGAGTTTAAGGCTTTTTGTTTTAGCAGCCCGAAATGGACTAAGACAGTATCTATTGCTATTCTTTTAAAATTACTATTACTATGCTTGATATTTTAACAAGTGTATTTGAATTAAATTCCCAAGTTGTTCACTATTTCCACCCTTTTCTGGAGGTCTTATTCTTATCCCCTAATTTTCCCACTTTCTTTCTAGTTTCTGCTCATTCTTCAAATCTCATCTTAAATGCTACTTTTTCAAGGATGCCTCTCCCATTCTCCAGACTAAACCAGCCACCCATATATTTGTCCTTCACAGCATTTATCAGGGTTTACAATTACATACCTGTGGGTTCCATAACTCAGTAAGCTGTAACTCGGTAAGCTGGAACTTCTGAAAGAGCAGGGATTGTTTGAGTGTGTCTTTTCATCCTATTTTCAATGTGCAGCCATGCATCTGGCACATGGTGTGCAACAAGCTTGGTTCAAGTGGGAAAGCTGGGTGGAAGAAAGGGAGAAGGGGTGCTGGCTGCACAGGGCGCCATGTTGAGGGATGAAGCTGCAAGGTTGCCAGACCTGGAGGAACTGGATCCCCTCCATCAGTAATGAATTGCACTCTCTTGCTAAGAACAACAGAAACAGTGATGGCTGAAGCAAAACAGAAGATTATTTCTTTCTCATGTCATGAAGTCTGGGGTTAGGTAATTCAGGGCTGAGGCAGGGGCTCCACAGAGTCACCAGGGATTTAGGCTACTTTTTACACCACTATCCTTGGTTCATGTTTTATATTTTCAAGGTCAGCTTAGAGTCTAAACTGGTGCCTGGCATTTTGTTGTTTGTTTTTTGAGATGGAGTCTCACTGTGTCGCCCAGACTGGAATGCAGTGGCATGATCTCGGCTCATTGCAACCTTCTCCTCCTCAGTTCAAGAGATTCTCCTGCCTCAGCCTCCCAAGTAGCTGGGACTACAGGTACGTACCACCATGCCTGGCTAATTTTTGTATTTTTAGTAGAGATGGGGTTTCACCATGTTGGCCAGGCTGGTCTTGAACTCCTGACCTCAGGTAATCTTTCAACCTCGATCTCCTAAAGTTCTGGGATTACAGGCATGAGCCATCGTGCCCAGACAGTGCCTGGCATTTCAACCATCACAGTCGACTTCCAGGTAGGAATCCAAAAGTAGGAGAGAAGGGCAAGAAAGACCATTCTCATTTAGTTGTCTACCCCTTTTTACAAAGCCTATCTTAGAATCCCACTCAATTTACATCTTATTGGTCATGGCTGAGTTCTATGGCGTCACCTAGCTGCGAGGGAGTTTGTTTGTTTTGGTAGCCAAGTAGTTTCCAATTCCAATAAAATCAGGTAAGTGTTAAGGATGATGATGATGATATGTGTGTGAGGGGTGGGTTTGACGTCGCTGCTTGGGGAATGATCACTGGAGGTGGAGTCAGGGAGACAGTAAGAAGAGGTATTGGTATTTTGGGTGAAAGACACTGAGACTGTGAATTATGGCAATGAGAATGGAATGGAAATGAGGACTCAAAATGACACTTGATGGAGTGCCTACTGGGTCCTTGATGGCTCTTCTTTCTGTGGATTTTCTTCAGGAGATATTTTGCTTTTGGGTTTAATTTCACTTAATAGATCATCTTTTCACTAACTCAAGGTCATTTTGACTTAATTTCTCTGGTAAATAATGAAATAAACTAAGGCAGAGTAATCTGTACTTCTAAATCTAAGCAGGATATTATTTTTGAAAACATATTTTCAAAGGTACTTATTTTCTCCCAAAGCTTTGTTTTCAAAGGCAGAGGAGTAAAGAGGACATTAAGTATAAAACATATCTTTTCTAAAAAAAGTATAGCCATTCTATGCTTATAGGCATTCAAGATATATACAAGGCTCAGTGTCAGAAAACAACATTCTGGAAGCCATCCAGAGGCTTTATCTCCATGCCACAAGCTATCTGTATTTTCTTCAGATATTCCAAAAATCTTTAGACTTAGCATTTTTTCTTCTCCCCACACCATACTTATAAAAGATGACTTGGGCTTTTTCAACACACCAATTTTGTTTAAGCAAATTGGGTTGCTAGAAAATATATCCAGAAATTTAATCAAGAGGACAAAGTAAAACACGTTCAGATTTCTAGAATCCTTTGGTTTTCTGCACACATAGCTGAAATAAAACACATTGTCTTATTAAAAGGCCCTTACTGAAAGAAGAATCAGTAAACTCTTGTAAGAAAAATATAACCAGGGCAAATGACACCTGCCCTCCCCCACCTGCTCCTGCAAGTGAGTGAGTGCATCTTGTTAAACGTGTGGTGTGCTTGTTGTATTCTTTAGTCATTGCTTTAACCAGGCTGCTTCCTTGAATGTGGCTGTGAGGTGGGAGAATGTGGTTCTCCCTTGAGAAATAGGTTCCAGAGAGCTCAAAGATGAGCAGAGTTCGCCTGGATTAGGTGAGGTCCAGGTCATGCTGGGCCAACCTTTGGGAACATGTAGCAGTGGTAAAGTGCAACCCTCCAAGTACACATGGGCAGTGTGAGGTCCCTGGGTGGAAACTCAGACTGCAGAGCAAGGCATGTGATGGGGTCTCAGGCTGTGCCTGGAGAAGCAGACTGACCTGGCCCTTCAGTTTAAGGACCAAGAAACTGCACTTGCTATGTACATTTGTGCTCATTCTCATCTGTGCCTCAAGTATTTTCTTTCTAAGTTTCTTGGTGGCTCCTTTTTTTTTTGAGATGGATTCTCACGCAGTCATTAGGCTGGAGTGCAGTGGCATGATCTCGGCTCAGTGCAACCTCCGCCTCCCAGGTTCAATCAATTCTTCTGCCTCGGCCTCCCTAGTAGCTGGAATTACAGGTTCCTGCCACTACGCTGGGCTAATTTTTCTATTTTTAGTAAAGACAGGGTTTCACCAAGTTGGCCAGGATGGTCATGATCTCTTGACCTCGTGATCTGCCTGCCTTGGTCTCCCAAAGTGCTGGGATTAGAGCCATGAGCCACTGTGCCCTGCTGGCTCTTTTTAAATAAAACTGGTCTGCTTAACTTTGCCAATAGAGTGGACTGCTACACTAAAGAGGAATGCATGCTTCTTGGGGTAAGAGAACCCTAAAGATGTTTTGGTGAAACCCAAGTGTAGCGGCTGGGCTGATACCGCCTTAAAATCTCCCCACCTGTAGATTCTTAATCCGTCAAAAGAATCTGACAAAAGAAACCTGTTTCGGAGGAAACACAGCATCACCTGTACCCATAATCATGTTTTCCCAATACTTTGAGGTAGGTGAGCAATAAAGCAGTATGAGGCAAGCTTAGTGAGACATCAAACTTCACATCTTTGTACCAATGTTTAGCATTAGGAAAAAAGGCTGATAGGATTGATCAGATGATCTATTCGTTTCTTCAGTTCTTGAATGCCATGGATCTAAAAGAATGAAAACAGGGTATAAAGAGAACACTCGTGGAGGATGATTGTAATGTGTCTCCTGGCTCTTTGGTAGGAAAATCCAGTTAAGATGTAAATGTCAAGAGACCACAATTTCGGGATTGAGGTTTTTCTATAATTTTAATACAATCTTATCACATCTTCAAGACCACAGATACCCAGGTTTCCTTTGAAGGTCACTCATGGCCCACAGTCATGTCCGGAGTTCTTCCAGGTGATGTTCTTTCCAGCCCCCCTCCCTGTTCCTCGGTCTGAGATGGCAGCTTAGGGATGTGGCTGAAATTCAGGCACTAGGGAGGGAAGTAAAGACAAGACAAAATTGGTCAGTTCAGAAACAGAAATGATCTTTCATCATTCCAAACAGAAATTGAGGTGAATCAGGAAATGGATGGCGTTTTTCAAGTCACATGAATCAGCGCCCCGGAATTCATCATTTTCACCAAGTATTCTGTTGTTGGTTTCCTCATTCTTTCACATTGGGTCCATGACTCAGGTAACACAGTTTAGGGAGAACTAGATTTTATTTTGAAAAGAAGAAAATTAAACATTTTTTTGTTTCTTTAAAAATGATCATCCTTTATAATGTGATGAGATGCAGTTTAATGCAGGTAACTCTAGCAAACAAGACCTTTGCAAAGAAATAAGAAATTTTGCTTAGAAAAAGGAAATACTTGTGGATACTTCAAAATGACTTTATTTATGGAGAGCTTGCTTATGTGCTGGGTGCTTGATGAGTATTTTACACAGATTATCATCTTTCTCCTTTCAAGTAGACACCTGACTTCACCTGCCAGGTTGGTGTGTCTAAGTTCCAGGTGAAGAGACTATAGCTCAGAAAAGTTAAAGAACTTTCCCCAGGTTAAAACTCAAAATTATATTCTCATTTTAGATCCATTTCACTTTAAAATAAGGATGCACTCTAAATTATAATTTGGTTTATTTCCCTGCTCATTAGCAATAATTCTGTAATTCATTATCACTAAAAATACACCCTCTAACAATGTATTGTTGCAGCCTGTAAACAGCAAAACTGTTCAACTCCCCCGCTACATACACACAAAATTACATAATGTATCCAGTTAAATGTTATGCCATCAAACCTACCAGGTTATGGTTAGAAAGCTCTCTTCTTCCCACTGCTTAGCTCTATATGCCAAGAATTTTTTGCTTTTTTTTTTTAAGTATGAACTGCAATGTTCAGAGGTAAGAATAGGGTTAGCTGAATACATTATACATTGGGTTCTAATTTCTGTCTCCCTCATTCTGGCCACACAGGCTCCACAGGTCCATACAAAGGCTGCAGAATCCAATTATAAGGCAGCTTCCTCCCTACATCTTCCCCTCTAGAAGCAGCCAGGCAAGACCTTGGCCTGCCTCTTCCTCGCAGGGAGGCTCCCAGGCCCCTATGCCACGTAGGCAAGAGAGTCGGAATGTCTCGAATGGAACTAGTGCCTTAAGTGCCAAGCAACGGAAGGGAGGACGGTTAAGGTTCTGGTTCAGGTCCCCAGGAGCCTGCAGCTGCCACACAGAAGGCCGGGAGCCCCCGCCACAACACAGGGAGGCATGCTTGCCAAGGAGGCCTGCTCAGCTACTGACACTTCCTCCCAGAGGTCTTAAAGGAAATCCCCGGAAGGCCTGAGTACCCAAGACAGCCAGGTCACCTGTGCCAGAGACTGGGCATTTGGAGCTGGGCTGGGCTTCCATAGAAACCTTAGGAATTGCTTTCACTTAATTCTTTCATTTAAAAAAAAAAAAAAGAAGTTCTAGAGAATAAAGACACATCGACGGCAATTTTTATTTCCATCGCCCTGTTAGGTCTGCATGGCTACTGTGAGACCTGTGACACCCTGCAGCCACCAATAGCTTCTTTGTTTTATGGATGAGCTCAGTGGAAGCCTTATGGACGCGCCGGACCGTTCCCAGTACCAGCGAGGCCCATCCACAACCCACCACTGGCTGGAAGGGCACTGGGGTAAACCTGGGTCCTTGCGGGGTCCCTACCTCACTGTGCTTAGGAGGGGGCATTCATGCATTTCCTTGTGGAAGGGAACTTGAAGCCTCCCTCTGAGGAGCAGATGGAGAAAAACGGGCCCAGAGATACTGTCCCGCAGCCTCCTCCAATGGGAAAGGGCCACTCAAGGCCAGTCAGGACTCTGAACACAAGTTTTATGCCTTATACACCTATAAATTTACCATTTGCTCTTTTCGCGAGGCTGACCCCCTTCCTCCCCGCTCAGCCACCTTCTTGAGAAGCTGAAGAACTGCACCAAGTATCCAATTATACAAGTCTTCAAAGGTACTTTACTTGCTTCCCAATTATAAACTTTTCACCCGAGTACTCAGGCCCAAAGATCCTGCAAAAGTGCAACAAGGAGTATTTGTCCCAGAATTGGACGAATGACTCTGACCATACGGGACTCCTCTCTTAACGCTCCGCGTGGCTACCTGGTGACCCCTTCACCTGCCTCCCTGGTTCGTCATATTTGTTTATTTCCTGGACTTAATCCCGCTGAAATCGACTCCAACTAGCTGGAGGCTCAGCCCCAAACCGCTCCTCCGAGAACCCACAGCGACTCTCTCCTCTTCTGTAAGGAGTTTCCCTCTCAGAACGGATGAGGGTGTCACACAGAAAGAACAAAATCACAAAGTTCGAGTTCCGAAGGACCAGACGGCCCCGGTCTCCCACCCCCGAGGCCAGATTCGGGCGAGGGGAGCGCACGTACCTGGTGCAGAAGCCAGCAGAGCGGGCGCGCCACGTCTCAAGTCTCGGCCGGCGCCCCCCTCCCAGGTGCAGCCAAGTCTGAGCCGGGACCCCGGGCGGGAGCCGCAGCAGGGCCCTGTGAGACGAGGGAGGGAGCCCCCAAAAGTCAGCGCACGGCCGTACTCGCACTGGGGAGGCGGGAATGGAACTCCTGGGGTGCAGCGAGGCGCCTGGGAGCAAGGGGCGGGGCGGGGCGGGGGGTCCCGTCCCGGAAAGGGGCGGGACCCAGGGAGGGGCTCGGGGAGGTCAGGCGCGGGTGGGGCGCTCGAGTTTCACCCGGGCAGGGAGGAGACGGAGGAGGAGGCGGTGCAGCGGCGGGGGCGGGGCGGGGGCGGGCCCAGGCGGCCCCGCGCTCCCCGCCCCGCGCTCTCAGCGCCCGCTCGCCCCGCGCGGATCTACTCGCCGGGAAGGCGGCGCTGGTGGCGGCTGTTCTTGCTGCGCCCGCTCCCGCGCGCTGCTTTCCCGCCGCGGGTGGGCTCCGCAGCCCCAGGCGGGCCGCGGCCATTGGCCTCCCTGCAGCCCCGGCCCTCCACAGCCCCGGCCCTCCACCTTCCCTTTGCCGGGGCGGCCCGGACAGTGTGGCTTATCCTGGGGCGCTCCCCTCTCCCACTCGCGACTGCCCCGCGGAGCTGGAGCAGACACCAACTTTGCCACCTCGCCGGTCGTCTCTGCTGTGCGCGAACCTGCCCACCCACCGGTTGGCCGCGCGCTCGGGGACTCTGCCCCTGGCCCTCAAGCCGGTGCCCCCATTCTAGAGCGCAGCGAGTAGGGGGCGGCTCTGAGGAAGTGGCAGGAGTGGCTGCAGCTGCTGCCTCCACTTCCCTAGCCAGGTGCTGAAGAGGATCCTCGGAGCCGTTCTGATCCCAGGCGCTGGATGACTGGCACGAGGAGCGCGCCCCTCACCTGGTGAGCGACCCCCGCCCGATCCCTGCGTGGCCTTGGCTGGAGCCCCTGACCGCGCCGCGCCGCGCCGCTGGCCTGGACCCGGGGACTGCACGGTCGGCTGGTGGGGTAGTGTCAATGTCGGGTGGGATCCATCAGCAGGCACCTGAGCAGGGGTTGCGCGCATAGTATTAGGACCACCGTCAGTCTCGGGCGCCCACAGTTGAGGCAGTGCACAGGTTGGAAGTTTGTGTACCCGCCTGTGCCGAGGTCTGAGCTTGCAGAGGTAAGGAGCCGCAGTGTCTCAGTGGGCGAGACGGGACCGCTGCCCAACACCCCAAAAGGTGTGCGGTGGTCTGTGCGCGTACCTGGCGCGCCTCCAGGCTCGCACTGCCGGGGGCTGGGGACCAGGGACTCGGAAGTCGGGACTTGGCTGTCCGGGAGCCGCCACCTCGCAGCCCCGCCGGCTTGGACAGGTTTTCTTGCTTTCCTTACAGGGGAACCGGGAGGCCGGGGGACTCTGCTCTGCCAAGCGCCTTGGTTAATGAAAGACACCAAGGCGGGGATGCAGAGGCCTGGGGAACAGCCAGCCAGGGGGGCTGCAGCCAGGTGAGCCCCTTTCCCCTGGCATCCCTCCGCTGCTCCGCGCATTTTGCGTACCCTGGCTCAGGGTTTCGGCACCGGAGGCAGATCGGGCCCCAGAGGGAACTGTTTCTCCCAAGATGTGCGTGGGAACAGTCGTGGAGGAGCGATTCCCCCCGCTTGCTCCCCGCGGCACCGGGTGCCTGGCTTGGAGCGGTCACATCCCGGTTCCCCGGGCTTTGGCGGGAAGCGCTTTCACCTCCTCGCCCTTTCCTTGCTTTGTACCTGGATGCGGCGGCTGGAGTTGGGATTTAACTTTCCTGTGCCTGCGGGGTCCTCGTGATCCCCGGCAGGGGGCGCTGCGAGCGAGCGCTCAGAGGATGAGGAGCCACAGGCAGTTGCTGGGTCCTAGGCGAGTGGGTGGGGGTCCCAGGCAGCAAACAGCGGAGCCAGGCAGATCTCGCAATAATTTCATTCTGGGGGTGGGGGGAGCTGATCTGGTGGCTGTAGAGAGCTGTCAGCCTTGCTAGAAGAGGGGACAGGAAAGGTGGTGGCCAGACATAAGTGCTCTAACTAGAAAGGTGTCTTCCAGAGAAAAAGATCCCTGTAAACTCTTCCTGTCTGGGCATCTGTCTTCTTCCTTGTGACTTACCCAGAAAGAAATCGAAATTGAGGGAAAATAACGTGAGTTTTGTTTAATACTGTTCTGCTTTTTAGGGGTACTTCAGTTAACACACCAGGAGTCACAAATGATTGTTCTTGTTTATTGTGAAGAAAGACGATTTTATCTCTCGCTTACCCAGAAGAGCTCTGTCATAATGGCTGAGTTTGGAGCCAGCAGATATGTTATTAATTATAGCCTTTTCATAAGGAGACAGAAGCACAAAACCAGACTTTAGTAAGAAAGGTTTTTCAATACCTAATTAGGATTGTTGAATGAGTTGCTAATTAATGCCAGTTTCATTATTTTAGAGAATGTAAAGCTTATCATGACCACTTTACAATTTCTGTTGAAGTAGATAATACCATTAAGTTATATATAACTGAAATAAGTTTCTTGACTGTGCATGCATTTACACCAAAAGAAACATGGAATTTTTTTTCCCCTCCAAAAGATTTCTTTTCCTATGTTTGTTTTTCTTTAGAAAGCAGCCTTAAGTGTAATTGTTTGGTTCACTTGAAACACAGATATTTTTTTTCCTTGAGTTTCTTTCTTGTAAAAACTTCGGAGATAGAAGCTTGCTCATTCACGTTGTTCCATGCAGTCACACTAAGAATTTGGATAATCTGAACTGTGGGGTTGAGAAACTGACATCTATTTTTATGTGCTTTTAGCCAATATATACTTTTATTAACAGGGAGAAGACAGATGATGCTAATCGTTTCATGTCTTCTGTGAATTGCAGTAACTTATTTGGTTGTTTTAATGTCAAACAGCTGCAAGATCCCTGCTGTGAGCAAAGGCTTTGGTCTCCTGGGTGGTAAAGCTTGTCTCTGTCCAAAATAAATTTTTAAGATGTTCAGAATTTGGTAAAAATAAATCTGTGTTTTTCACTGCTGTTTCCCTATAAAATGATTTCATCACATGTCTGGGGAGAATGAAATGCAGAAACTTATAGCACAGAGGCTGTTAAAACTTATTGAACATGAGACCAAAATAAATACATATTTATACAAACTTCTGCATAAATTTTAGAGTCATGGGACTTCCGAAGCCTTGTCCATGGATTTGTAGTAAAAAATTTAGCTCTAGAGTCATGTTAGCCTCCTGGTGAAGGACATATGTTAAAGCCAACAAGCCTTTCGCTGCGCTGTGTGCTAGTGGCCCAAAATAAGAGATGCCAGCTCTTTGTGGACGATATCAAATGCGCCTGATGTTACAGAGAGCTGCCTATCTGAATCGTGAGAGTTTGACTTAACTTGGTGATTAGTATAACAGTTTCAAATGATTTTATTTATTTTTGGTCATAAAGTCATTGAAATTGAGTCTTTGTTTTTGATACAGGAAGATGTGGGGGAGGAGCAGAAAACCTTCACTAAATGTTCAGCCAAAGGTATAAAGGCATTCCATGATGTAGACAAGTGATCATGAACCCTATAGTTAACTAACATAAGAAACTTATCCCAAGGAAAAGGTTTGAGTTACAAAGCAGATGGTGTGCAAGATAGAATAAATTAGTTTATAATATATCCCAGTCAAGGAATCCATTTTTGTAGTCGTATATATGTACCATTATTTGAGTAAAGCAACCCTACATCCTGCAATAAATCCTCCATAATTCTTGATTCTAAAATTATACCAATTTTGTATTTAAAAATGTTTCTGCAATTGTTACTATAGTTACCCAGACAAATTGCTTTGGGTGTAATTATACCAAGGTGACAAGTTTTTTTGTGTTAAATAATGTTTAAAGTGTAAATTATGGTGCCTAACACATTGATTTATAACTAAGTGCAAAGTGTCTAAAGCGAAACCTTGTCCATTTCTGCTCACCTGCATCTATTTGCAAATTTGTATCAAGAGAGTTAACTCTTTTCTTGAATCCTAAAATGAGCATCTCTAAGTACTTTAAGCTGTCTTGAGTACAGTTGACAACACAGACAATTTCACATATGTTCTCAGCAACCTTTTTAAATTGAGATGCAGAAGTTTGTTTGAAAATGAGATTTTTATCACTCTACTGCCCTGCAGAAATGATCTGCTGTAGATAGGGGGCAATCTCCTGTTTCTAATTCCTGTACAGATTAGGAGCAATCTGGGGATAAATTCAGCAGGTGAGATGTGGCTCCTGGGAAGCACTTTGGAGAAACAGATGTGGGTATGCTTGGTAAATATGTAGCGTACTTTTCGGATGAATTTTTTAGGAATTGGTTATCCAAATGTACAAAATCAATTTCTGATAGGCAGAAAAGAGGAAAAAGCAAAATTAAGCTAGAATATACATAGATAAACTTCTCAATATCAATGAGCCTACTCAAAACTTGCTTTGATTCAGAATTGAAGCCAAATAGAAGAAAACAAATGAAACTTGATCCAAGAAAAGGTATTGAATAATAGGAATTTATTTCAACATACTAAGATTGGCACAATCTTTGCCATCTAAAAGATTGTATGGCTAAGGAAACCTGGCTGGCTGTTTCACAGAGTATTTTGAAGCCAGGCAACTTCAAAGACAAGTCATATTTCACCTTGTGCGTGACATTTACAATAGGAGTAACACAACAGTGGGCTCAAGAAGACAAAATTTTCCCAAAGGAATTGCTGTTGTTGTTTTCTTTCTTCTCCTTCACGTTTTGTCCAAGATTAATGGTTGTTTGACAAGAGCAAAGGCAAACACACTTTATTTCCCTTTTCTACGTTTTAAAATGTATTAACATAGTATTGTTGCATTTCAAAGAAGTAAAATCATTCTGTTTCTAAACTCTTTTTTTCCTGATTGGTTTCCTAGAATTGGTTTCCTGATTAACACTTGGGGGAAAAATATTTTAAAAGAGAATAATTTTTTTAGAGGATGAATTTCTTTTATTATTGAAAGGTCATGAACCCACTAATCTTTTATCTTCCCATCTTTCACTCATTATTTGTCACTGTATTTCTGTAGAATTGGCTAACCTAGGGTTCATGTAGAATAATGAGGAAATATACACTGGAAAAATGTTATTTTATGTTGCATTTTATGTACAATTGAGAGCAAATCACACTACTGCAATAGGTAATTCAATTACAGATATGTATGATAAATAACCAGTAGAGTGATTCTATCAGAAGCCAACTCTATTGGAGAAATAATACTGTATTTGCTGAGATGTGAAATTAAATAAGTTATAGGCGAGTGACAATCAGGATTGCACAAGGACAAATTGTTCACAGAAAATAGAGCCTCTTGCAATCAGTTCAAATCCAGTGTTTGGCAACGATGTATGATGTACCCATGGAAGGAAAAACAGAATCAAGGAAAGCAACTAAGAAAAAATTTGCTAAGCAGTTTCCTATGATCTGTCTGCAAAATCATGAAACTGAAACATCTCTTCTGAATCACAGGAGAGAGAGCGTTCCTCACAAACTGACTTCAAATAAAATTCCACACAAAGAGCTTTTCTTTCTGTAAAAACAAAATAAAACTGGACATGTGACACATGTTGGAGAAGGCTCCCAAAGCTGTTCAGAGCCAGGTACCAAGGCAGCTGACTCCTACCAGTGCCCCCAAATCTGCTGGGGAAAAAGAACGTGTCAGAGGCCAGTGACATTTATGGTTGGGCATCATGTAGTAAACAAACGGATTTTAGAGTCACAACTGGCTTCTGTGACTCCTTTTACAGGATTGAGATTTAGGTTTCTTGTAAAACAACTTCTTTTCTTTTTTTTTGAGACAGAGTCTCACTCTGTCACCCAGGCTGGAGTGCAACCTCCACCTCCTGGGTTTAAGCGCTTCTTGTACCTCGCCCTCCCGAGTAGCTCGGATTACAGGTATGTGCCACCACACCTGGCTAATTTTTTATATTTTTGGTAGAAATGAGGTCTCACCATGTTGGCCAGATTGGTCTTGAACTCCTCACATTAAGTAATCTGCCCGTGTTGGCCTCCCAAAGTGCTGAGATTACAGGTGTGAGCCACTGTGCATGGCCTGATTTTCAAGTTGAGAACACTGTTTGTAAATGGCAGCATAAAGAAAAAATAACTGCTCAGTATGCAAAACTTCTTTGTGTAGCAGATATTATAATGAAGCCATTGTTCATGTGGGTTGACGTATGAGTATAAACTGTCTGTCATATGCATTCCTAACTGTGGACTTGACTTTAGAAGAGAGTTAGGATCGTAGGAGAGCTGGGTGGAGTGATGAGCAGAAGACCATGGTTTAATAGAGATGCTTGCCTGATTGGGCAGGGCCATGGGAGAAGCCTCCACTTTGAATTGGGTACTCGCTGGCGATGGGCGATCCTTAGGGGATGACTTTGCTGCTGTGCTGGAGAGATGCCAGCAGTGGTAGATGGATTCATGGCCAGAGAATGGGTGGTGTGGGTGGGAGTGGTTGACAGCAGTGTCATTATCCCTTTGCGGGATTGGAATTGGGCAAAAGCTCTGTAAGGACCCTGCTCACGGAGTGGATGGACCATCCAGAAGGACTTGAAGATGGCCAAGGGCCAGTGGTGGGTCAGAATCTCACATCCACATCAACTCCATGGCTGCTTACTGAGCCCAGTCTTCAAGATGAGAAGAAGTGGAGGTGAAGACAGTAAGGAGGGAGGATTTCTCTTCAAGAGTGGCCAACTATATGCTCAATTACCAAGGAAGAGCGTCAGAGTGATAATACAAAAACACACTGCCTGAACAAGGATCTGGAGAACCATCTGAGGGAAGAAGACAGGCATCTGGGAATGTGGATGCCGTGACAGAACCATGCCTGCTGACTCAGGGTCTGCAGGTTGGCTCACTCATGCTGCTTGCGTTCAGCTGGGTCTGTGTGCCTGAGACCTGCCGTCGGGGTGGAGTCTTCAGTTGCAGGAAGGGTGTGTCCCCGAGGCTGGGAACTGGGGAGAGTCCTGTGTGATCCTGCCTCTGTGACCAGCCTTCACTGCTACCACGGTCCCTCCTTTCTGCCTCCAGCATCCCTCCACCCCCCGTAACCTTGCTTCTAGCCCCCTGGCCTTTGCGTGTCCTCTCCTTATACTTGGAATGCTTTCTGACCACTTTCTCAGAAGCTTGCTGCTACCAAGTCCTGCTGCCTTGAGGTCTTTGTTCAGGTGTCCCCCCTTCAAAAATGTGGCTTCAAATAGCACCATGGAAAATAGCCTTCCTCCCCGTTTTCCCTCTTCCTTCAGACTCTTCTTTTTCTCTCCATGTCATTTTGCACAACTCCGCACACTGGCTTTATTCCTTAAAGTCTTTCACTGATACAGAACATCAGCTTAGGAGACCAATGAGACGGTTTTGTTCATAGCTGTGTTGCCAACGGTGCCTAGAACAGTGCCTGGCACGCAGGAGGCTCTCGGGCTATTGTGGGTGAGGGAATGAATCCACAGATGGCCTTAGATGCTATGTATGTATGTAGTATAGACTGCAGCAGAGTATACTGAGACAAAGGGCTGTGGCTTAAACAAGACTTTCTGGGGCCAACCATGGACTCTAGACTACTTATAGTCTTTATTTGAAATAAAGAAAAATGTTCCAAATGCCTCCAAATTGATTTATTAGCACAGTCTTGAAATACAGATGTCTTTGTAAACTGGCAGGTGGAGGAGTGGGATAGGGACTGAGTATTTCTTATTTCCTAATATACTACTATTTAGTCAGTAAGTAGGTGCTTGTTAGATGAATTGATGACCTTGCTTGATTTGGAGATTAACATAAATATACTTTCTCTGTATAGATTGAGTATTCCTAATCAAAAAACCCCAAATCCACCATGCTTCAAAATCTGAAACTTTTTGAGCACCAACATGAAACTAAAAAAAAGTTAATATATATAATGCAAATCCTCCAAAATCGAAAAAAATCCCAAATCTGGAATACGTCTGGTCCCAAGCATTTTGGATAAGGCATACGTAACCTGTATTAAAACATGGAAAAATTGAAATTCTGAGATATTCTTATTTAAAGCAGCACCCTCCCCTCTAAGCACACGAATTCCAGGGAACATATTGAATCCTTATTACATATTTTCACACATTACAGAGATTTTAGACATCCTAGAATATTTTAAAAATACGGCAGTTTTTATTGTATTTCTGAGATCAGGCTAATAAGCCTTGTCATGTAGTTGGATTTATAGATTTAATAAGCTGAAATACAAGAATGGGTAAACAAAGTAGGGCCTATCCCTACAATGGGCTACTATTCAGCAATAAAACAAATGAACTCTTGATATATGCCGCAATATATGTGAACTTCAAAACCTTATGCTAACTGAAGGAAGCCAGTCACTGAAGACCACATACCATACATTCCCATTTATAGAGATGCCTGAAAAAGGCAAACCCATAAAGATGGCAGGCATTTTAGTGGTTGCCTGGGGGGCAGCAGTGGGAACTGGACCTGACTGCAGATGGGCAGCCCAGGCTTTTTTGGGGTGATGGAAATGGTAAGAAACTGGATTGTGGAGACTGTCGTACAACTCTGTACATGTACCAAAAATCATTGAATTGTACACTTAGAATGAGTACATTTAATGGTATGTAGCATATACCTCAATAAAGCTATTTTAAAAAGAGAAAATTCTGGACATCATCTCTAAAATTAAAGTTTAAACTGCCAGTGGCCTAAACATGAGTCCTGCTGCGTTTACTGGGAAATGTATTCTGTGTTTCCATTACTTGTACAAAGCTTAGTTCCAGGACCAGTGGGTGCTAGGATGAGCATATTTCTTTGATACTGAGGCACTTTCTTCCTGGGAAGCATATCTGAACTGTGATCTCTATGATGAAAACAAGCAAACGGAGGTTGCTTCCGGATGAGACCACATAACCAGATTAAATCGATCAATTAAACTCATCAGCCAGCCTCACTGCTAATTGTTTGGTACACCCCAATTCCCAGTCATCGCTTAGAGTATACTTCTCTGCCGATTTTATTGTTTCATGGGCATAGCTTGGGGGAACATCTTTGACAACACAGAATCTCATGGTCTCATTAGAGCTGCAGAGTCTGGGACTTCTAGCATCATTCTGCTCAACAAATGAGGTTGCTTTCCTTTGATGGGGGAGAAGCTCACAATGCCTGCTTCTGTGTCTTTGTACACTTTCTTAGCAAGGCCTTCGCTTCAGCTGGAGAGGCAGGTAACTTCTAACAGCCAGACTCAGTGGCAGAATGCAGATTTTTAAATGCTCAGAGCCTGAGTATTTAAAGGTGAATTTTTTGCTTTTGTTTTTTTTTTGGTTGTTTGTTTTCCTCCCCCTTTAGAGAAGAATCAAAGAATTGCTTCTAGCTCTTTGATTCTGCTTTGGCACGTTTTTGCAGTTAAAATGCAAAGCGGAATATAGATTTTGGGTAGAGAGACACACAAATTGCCAGTCGTTTCCTTGCTCTTCCACTGTTTTCTCTGCGTAGAAGTAAGTGTCTTTAGCTCTCCCACCTTGTTTACGGCACCTTCCATCTGCTTAGTGTCTTGAAATCCTCTCTGCCTCCTGCCACGGGCTTCCTCAGCTCTCTTGTGGGCACCTGGCTCTCCCCACACCAGTTGGATTCCACACAGTGGCTTTCTGTGGGAGTGTTTACTTTGGCACAGGTGGTTCATGGTCCAGATATACTCAGCATGGCTTTCGGAATGTGGTCCAGGCTGACTGGCCTTTAGGGCTCATATGCATTTCTCCATTGGTAATAGAGCATTTTTAAAATCCAGCCGTGTGATGTTTCAGGCAAGCATTTTCATGGCACCTAATTTGTTCAGTCTTTGAATTCCTTGCACACAAAATATGAGATCAATAGGGTTTGAAGTCCTAGTGCAATAGCTTTATTGACCTCTTGCCAGGGTCATTTCTGACCAGCTCACTTTGAACTTGCCTCTTCCCAAACATGCAGCCTAGCTTGCAGGCAAATTAATAGTAACATTTATAGAATGACCATGTGTTTCTATTACCGATCCTAAATTACCCTTCGTGAGTGGTAAGGAGTTATTTATGAGGATGCACTCATATTTCCTTCTGCTGATTAGATGGCAAAGGGGTGGGTGACATTTTTATCTTTTATACCACTTTTGATGGTTTCGGTTAGTCAGTAATATACTGTTTAGGTAGGTACTTTTGTGGTTTGGTTTTGTTTTCTTTCATTTTCAACAAGTTTTTTCTCTAGATTCCAAGGATAACTAGTTAGCCATTCAGTTACTCAGATTAGCTGGTTACACGATTGGAAAAATGTCTGTGTTTGCCAGGATATATATTTCGTTTTGAAACAGAAGGATTAAGAGAACAAGGCAATTTTCTCTTGTTTTAAAATCTTTAATCATAGATTTGTATTGGTTCTGATAGCTTCAGTTGATCATAATTAAAGCAGCTCATAGTGTTAGGTACAGAATTATGTGAAGACGTTGTCCTAAGTGGATACAATGTGTTAGACCATTATTTTTTATGATTTCTACTTTTTCTAATCATTTACTTTTCTGAAAAGCGTCCAAATGTTTGCCTCCAATATTGATTTTGGACACTCTAAGATGTATGGGATTTTAACTTTATTCTGGCAGGCTAGAAGCTAGGGAAGGGCCTCGACTGTTCATTTCACAGCCTGGCGGGGTGCCCATGTCCAATGCCTTGTGTCTGCGGCACCTCCTGTCCTCCTGTCACTGTTCTAAAGTTTAAAATCAGAATATCTTTACCAGTGTGTCAGTGAAGAGAAAACTCACTGAAGCTTGAGCCTAGGAGTTTAAAGATAGACATTTTATTTAAGTTTAATATTCCCAGGCTGTAAATATAAAAGAAATATGGTGTTTTACAGAGCAGGGGTGCAGTGCCCAGATATTATTGAACCTTTGCCCAGGACAGGGTGTCTGGATGTCTAAACTGGAAAGGGGATCTTGGACTGCAGTTTCTTGCCGCACCTCCCCCTCCACCTTTTTTTTTTTTTTTTTTGAGATGGAGTTTGGCGTTGTTGCCCAGGCTAGAGTGCAGAGTGGTGGGATCGCGATTCACTGTAACCCCCGCCTCCCGCGTTCAAGCGATTCTCCTGCCTCAGCCTCCAAAGTAGCTGGGGTTACAGGCATGCACCACCATGCCCACTAATTTTTGTATTTTTGGTAGAGACAGGGTTTCACCATGTTGGCCAGGCTGGTCTTGAACTCCTGATCTCAAGTGATCCACCCACCTTGGCTTCCCAAAGTGCTGGGATTATAGGTGTGAGCCCGGCCTCCTGTTTTTTTTTTTTGAGATGGAGTTTTCACTCTGTCACCCAGGCTGGAGTGCAGTGGCACGATCTTGGCTCACTGCAACCTCTGCCTCCCGGGTTCAAGCAGTTCTCCTGCCTCAGCCTCCTGAGTAGCTGGGATTACAGACGTGCATCACCATGCCCAGCTAATTTTTGCATTTTTAGTAGAGATGGGATTTCACCTTGTTGACCAGGATAGTCTTGAACTCTGACCTCAGATGATCCACCTGCCTCGGCCTCCCTAAGTGCTGGGATTACAGGCGTGAGCCACTGTGCCCAGCTTCCTGTCTTTTTTGATTGGGCTATTCTTCAGATATCCTTTAGTGACTTACCCTGTCAATCAGAGGAATTTTCCTTTACTCCCTCCTTATCATTGCCTTCCTCTGGTTAACTTCTCTGCTAACCCAAAATAATTTTAATTATTATGCTTCTTGTTCACCAGAAAGTTTTGAGCCAAGCTGTTCTTCCCTAGCCCCATGTAAAAGCGGGTGCCAGATTTTGTGTCCTGTGTCTAACATTATCAGGTATCTCTAAGCATCTGGCCACTTTGCGGTGGGATTCAAGCCTGCTGCTGCATAACAGGAGCAGGAGAAACATGTCCTTTTATCCTAGTCTTGTTCCTGGGTGGTTTCATGTTGGCTCACATAGACCGGGCCACATCTAAGTCAGTTCTGAGTATGGCAGGCATGTATGGCTCTTCAGTGACATCCCGACGTCTGCGTCACATTGGACGCAGCTTGGGAAGAGCCAGCATCTGCCTATGGGGTAACTCTCTCCTGGCTTGCTGCAGGGCAGCAGAAATTTCCTCCCTTTTTCAGTCCTGCTTCCTGGTGGAAAAACTCTGGAGTCTCCAGGATATGCTGCTTTTTTTCTTGAAATGGAGTCTCACTCTTTCACCCAGGCTGGAGCATAGTGGTGCGATCTCAGCTCACTGCAATCTCCACCTCCCAGGTTCAAGTGATTCTCCTGCCTCAGCCCCCTGAGTAGCTGGGATTACAGGTGTGTGCCACCAAGCACGGCTAATTTTTGTACTTTTTTTTTAGTATAGATGGGGTTTCACCATGTTGGCTAGGCTGGTTTCGAACTCCTGACCTCAGCTGATCCACCTGACTCAGCCTCCCAAAGTGCTGGTATTACAGGCGTGAGCCACCACCGGGCCCAAACTATGCTTCTTAAAGGCCTCCCTCCACTCCACCTTTGAATCCCTCTCCCTTCTTTCGCGTGGTGCTGATTCAGCGGGCACACCTGAACCCAACCCAGGTGGTGAGTTGAAAGTATTCCCACTCTGCCTATCCATCCTCCCCTACTCTTTTTTTTTTTTTTTTAATAATGCATACTTTAAACAAGTGCTTTCTCTAAAGCTTTCTTCACCTAAGAATGTCCCCCTGAATGTCAGTTGTGCAGTGGTCATGGTGGGTTGGGAGAGTGGAGGTGGGCACTGAGAAGGAAGGGCCCCGTAGAGAGAGAGAGCATGTGAGTCCAGGCAGTGCGTCTTGGCTGTTGCTGCTTTCCACGCTGACTCTGAAAGTCAGGCCTGGAGCCAAATTTACTTTCCGTCTGCCAGCAGTGATGGAATTCCTAGGTTCTACCACCAGCTTGCGAAAAGAAATCATTCAGGAAACTGCAAACTGGCAAATAAGAATCGCAACGATTCATTCACTTGAACGCTTACGTCTGCGAATGTTATTTAACTTCGAACAGTTTTTCCAGGCCCACCTGTGGAGTTCCCAGCTCCCAGAGGTTTGTCTTCTGCAGAGGAAAGCCTTTAAGGATTTCCAGCAGGATCTTCAGGCTGAAGCTGGCAGGTTGGAAGAGCAGAAGGGCCTTCCCAGGGCTCACACCTCATTCAGCGCTGACCCAAGACTCTGCAGTCAAGTTGCTCTCTAGAACTTCAAGGAGTAAATGTAAGTGCTTGGACTTTAGTTCTTGAAGTCATACATGAGTCAGGACAAGAGTCAGGCTTCACTGTGGTCATGTGCCCCGTCTATTAAAATACCTGGAAGACATTTTTAAAGGGAGTATCTGTTGAGGAATGAATTGTCTATTGAGGTAGGCTGAAGGAAATTAATGCTTTGAACTTGGACTTTGGCTAGAGGAGAAGACTGACTTGGCCAGTGTAAATCCAAAATATGTAAACTCAAAATTCTAAACACACTCCACCCCATGCTGCCCATGCGCTGCTCTGCTGGTGGAGTAGCCATTCTTCTATTTCTTTGCTTTTATTAAACTTGCTTTCACATTATGGACTCATCTTGAATTTTTCTTGCACGAGGTCCAAGAACTCTCTCTTGGGGTCTGGATTGGGACTGCTTTCTCATACCACAATATTCCATGGGGATGCAACACTGGCCTGCCCCTCAGAGGAGGCTCATCATGGCCCTTAAAAAACCCTGGCTACAAGTTCACACCCAGTGATCTGTAATCAAGAGTCCTTTTAATTAGCGGTGGTAACACAGGAACCTTAGCGCAGTTTTGGATTTGTTGCTAAGTGTTTTTCAATGGGCTTTTAATGTTTTGTTGTTTAATTAAAAGTGTACGTTCTCTGCAGAACTGGCTTTTGGGCCCACACTTCCTGCCTTGAGGTTTTTGGAGCTGGCCCTAGGTGGGGGAAAATCAGCATCTTGACTGGGGGCGTGGCAGAGTCATCATTAAGAGTAGGGGACAAAGGGTGCAATTAGGGAATTGCTCATAGTGGGGCCTCAGGGACCAGGGGCCTTTGTGGATTCTTCTTTAATTGCACTTTTAAGTGAACACAGAGTTGGCTACTGGGTTTAATTAAGCCTGCAGGGCTAAACCTATGAACACAAATCAAAAGCACCTTAGGGAAGGGAAGGCTGCTTTCTTGAAAGTATATGGGGTCGCTTGCTTTTATCTTTGTTCCTCTTCAGGTGAGGGCTGCTGTATCTTTTTAAACACAGCTGTTAGGGTTGACTTTTTCTGGTTTGCTGTTTTGCTTGATAATTGCAGTGGCCCAAATATGTTACAGTTCATGTCAGATGTTTTAAAAACCCATGAGGAAGGGGCCGAGGGTACAGTTCACTCCATCTTTTGTGTCTTTCCTATGTGTGGGAAGAAAAAGATTCCGTAGATATATTTATAGAAGAGAAGTTGGCCTTAGACTTTTCAGAACTGGTAGAAGGCTAAAGGAATTTGTATAAAGACATAATGAGAGGCCTATCGGGAACTTCTAAAGTCTATGTGTTTGAAATGCTTTGCTTTCCTGAGCCGTTGGGAGTGTATTAGCTGTTTCCTTTTCCCACATTAACTTCCACGTGATTAATTGGATTTACTTAATTACATGCTCTATATTTAAGTGGAGTAGAGGCACAGGGAGTATTCTGAAAATAGTATACATTGTTTCATACTGAATATTTTAGATGAATATTTTATACCTAAAATATACAATAGGGTTTGCTTATACTTGGAGAAAAGACGTTAAATTCTATATTTATAATCTTTTACTGTGTATATAACCTTTTCCACTAAAGTGAAAGATCTATTTTAAAAATCGTATGGACACCCTTGGAAATTCCGTATCATGAAATTCGACTCCTTTCCTGCACTCCAGGGGAGCAAGCCAGTGTTGTAGCTAGGAGCACATCTCTGTTGATGCCACAGTAAGCTGAAATGTACAGAGGGGTTGCTGGACTATTTTTAACAAGTTCAAATGTACCCTGTGGTGGAATATTTCCAATGATCCAAAATTAGTAATGGTATCTCAGACACCACAGTGTCATGGACTCAAAGGAATGGGCATCTTCAACATCTTTGAATTGTCAACCGAAATCGAACACTAGGATTGATGGCTTTGGTCAAACAACACTTCATTCTTTGCAGAGAACAAAAGAATAACCTCTAATTGTGAGCATGGGGGTCAGAAGCTTTGGAATTAGGTGCTTGACAAACTGAGCACTGCATGAAATTGGGAGCAGTTGCAGGCTAGTAGAAGATTACCGTCTGGTAGTGGTAAGGACCCTTAATACCTACCAGGGACATGTTTATTGTATTGGCAGGGAGCATAAAGGAGAACAGCTGAGTTTTTTTCCCTCTCTCTTCCCTCTTATTTACATGTAAAAAGAGTCAAAGGAGAAGCCTGGTTGAGAAACGGCTTGGCTATCCTGGCAACCCTTTATCTGCGGAAAATAAAAGGGAGATATAGTTGCCCTCTGTGAAAAGATGTGATAACACTGGTTGTCCCCGATCACCATTTCTCTTTGAAAGAATTATATTTACATTTCCCCGTGTCTAGAGAAATGCTTTCTTATTAAATATACATGCAGGCCCAACACAGTGACTCATGCCTGTAATCCCAGCACTTTGAGAGGCTGAGGTGGGCGGATCACCTGAGGTCAGGAGTTCGAGACTAGGCTGGCCAACATGGCGAAACCCCGTCTGTACTAAAAATACAAGAAAAAAAAAAAAAAAGGACTGGGCATGGTGGCGGGCACCTGCAATCCCAGCTACTTGGGAGGCTGAGGCCAGATAATTGTTTGAACCCGGGAGGCGGAAGTTGCAGTGAGCCGAGATCATGCCATTGCACTCCAGCCTGGGCCAGACTCTGTCTAAAAAAAAAAAAACACACATGAAGTGTATATGTTATCCTCTGCAGTGTCCATTGATTACTGTTTTTTCCTAAGGTATTTTGTTCACTTGTAATCTATAGTCGAAAAGATGGGTGGATGTTTAATATCTTTATTCTGACAAATACTTTTTATTGTCCTAATTTAAACTGATGGGGCAGTTGGGGTAGATCTGAGTCAAAAAAAGGGAGGTGGATTTGGTGAATTATTGTGCCTTATTCATTGAGTGTTGACTGCCTCCAGGTTGATATAAACATTCCATAGATTTCTAGAACCTGGAAGACACAGTTGAGGTTTTCCAATTTATTTCTTTGTCCACAGGTAGGGCTTTCTCTTACAGAGAGATGATTGATTATTATCTTCTTAAGGAGGGGCTTATGATGGGATCCCATTATTTTTTGGATCACTTGTTTGCTTTTAGTGTGTCTTGCTCCAGGAAGGATACTAGGGTAAATGGTAGCATTTGGTCTATGAAGCAGGATGCTTGCTAGAATCTTTCTCTGAGACAGACCTTAGCCCCTGCCCTGGGAAGACAGTAGAGGCTAGAGATGGTTTTTGCTCTCTCGGTGACTGTTTTCCAGTTGGGTGTCCCTTGTCCTGGCATGGATACCATTTTTTGCCAGCATGCCTCAAGGACCTGAACCAGTGCTGCAGGTTCAATTCAATCAAACCCTGAGGCCTCCCTAGGAACCTCAGGGCAGAATTGCAGCAACAGCGGGAGGGAGGAAGAGTCGGGTATGGGGCAGTGAATGACAGAAACAGTCCTCTGGTCTTCCTCACTTGCTGGGGCTGAAGGTAGCTTCGATGGTGCATGCCCATCTGGCATGGACACACTGTTGGTAATCGTGCAGGGCTCTGAGAGGACCCTCCAGCTCAGGGTACACAACCACGTCTGTCAGACTGCACATAGCCAGGATATGGCATCTGCAGACATAGTTCCCTATGAATGTAAGTGGCTTGAAGGTAAGAAATGGCTTCAAGAGTGTCAAAGAAAAGATAGAACTGTTTACAGTCTTCCTTTTCAGGATCATAGAGAAGTTTGGAGTTGGCCACCTCTCTAGGACCTTGCCCTGGGGGCTGTTCCTGGTCGGAGTGCTTGAGGCAGAGACCTTGGTGTCTGATGTGCTCTGGTCTCACAAGGACCCCCACGCAAGATGCTTCCTGGAGTTTTTTGGAGACAAAACCCACAATATTCATCTTTGTTGCAAGATGACCTTTTCCAGTGTTGAAAACACTTTGCAGTTAAGATAAGGAAGGGGAGGCTGACCTTTCTGGGAATAGAAGAGCCTCAGGGTGTGAAGAGGGAACTTGGAAAGAGAGCAGTCAGGTAATGAAGCTGCTTAGAACTCACTTCGAGGAGGCTTCCCTGCTGACCGGCGGCACATTCTCGCCTCTCTCCCTCCGATTTCCTAGCTCCTTAGCATGGAGTTGGGGTTTCCTGGAAAGCTCCTTTTCCAGGTGATTCCAGTGTGCTGGTCAGGATTCCCAGATTAGCCTTTGAGCTCTGAAGAAGGATCTCTCCTGCTTCTACTGCCCACTATGATGCATCCTGAGTGCTGCTGAGGTCTAAGTTGAGTGGCCAGAATGCCAAAGACTATTTGCATTTCTCAGGATGTGGACAAATGCAATCAAGTACTCATTTCTCCTTACATAAGGGCTTGTGAACCATAATAATTAACTTCTATTCTGTTTTCTTCCTTTTGTCCTTTTATGTAAACCTGAAAGAGAAGCACCTGGTTTGGGGATACATTTTGACAAATAACTTTAAAGTAAAAAAGAGAACATTATAAAGGAGCTTTATTTATGTATGTGGTCAATGTGTTCCTTGAGACTGGAAGAGTTTATAAATTATGTAGGTGGTGTCTTTTTGGATGTTTAATTTGGATAAATGTATTTATGCTATAATTATCCATCAAATTATATACAGTCTCAAAAGACTCCACATATAAAAATGTGGATGTCAGACAAGATGGAAATCTCTGAACCAGCTGTCATTACCAGCAACCGTGTGTGAGCACAATTTCTTTTTTCTTTTTAACACATGCTCTGGTCCCTTCATGGTATAACTCAACACAACACACAGTTGCCGGCCTTGCTTGTGGAATGATCTGTGAAAATGGTCGAATCTAAGGTGGCCAGAGGAGGCAGAGAATCAGGGCAGCGAAAGAGTTATGCACAAATGCCCATCCTGATGTGGCCCACACACCTTCCTGGGGCTTCCCAGTCTCTGCCTTGCCTTTTCCTGCTCTACAGAGCCTGCTTTGACTGCTAAGCCTCGTCGAATGTCAGCTATTGAAGCTATTTCTTTTCTTTTCTTTTTTTTTTTGAGATGGAGTCTCACTCTGTGTCCAGGCTGGAGTGGAGGGGTGCAATCTCGGCTTACTGCAATCTCTGCCTTCTGGGTTCAAGCAGTTCTCCTGCCTCAGCCTCCTGAGTAGCTGAGAGTACAGGCTCACGCCACCACGCCCAGCTAATTTTTGTATTTTTAGTAGAGACGGGGTTTCACCATGTTGACCAGGATGGTTTTGATCTCTTGACCTTCCTTGGATCTGCCCACCTCGGCCTCCCAAAGTGCTGGGATTACTACAGCATGACACCTTTTAGATCTGATGGTGCTTGGGTTTCAGGGAACTATGCCTAGGGCTACAGTGCCAATGATACAAGGGAGGATGAAAGAAGGGAGGATCTGGGTCTTCTAAGTATGCAAAGGAAAGTGCTAATAGCTCAGGTTGCCAAAAAGGACTTTTATTCCACACTTCTCATCCCCCACCTCCTTCCTGAGAAGCTTCAAGCAGAATGAATGAATAATGGGAAGCTAAGTTCATAGTTACTTTCAAATATACCCATGCAATTTTACAAAGGTTTGCACACTAGAAGGAGTCTGGTACTTGAAAGCATGTTACTAGTTTATAATGCGAAGAAAAAAAAAATTCTGGCCTCAGTTTAGTAGATGTCTTAATACTGCTGGCAGAGGCCTATGGGTCAATGTCTGAAATATTCCTGGCATAAGAAGATTACATGTTTTATTTTGTTTTAATTGAAATATATTAGTAGTAATTTCAGTTCTGTAGCTCAGCATGACACAAAGGCCACAGTCCCATACCCGGAAGCTACTGGGAGGAGCTATGCAGCTGGTGGGTGTCCAGGCAGGGCAGGTCATGCTCTTGGCTTCCCAGGCAGGGGCAGGCTGCCCACGGTGGCTGGCCAAGTGGGATCCTGACCTCTAGGAATGGTGCCGACAAGCCTGGCAGCTGGGGAGGAGGCTGTGGGGACTTCTGCTTCAGCACGCAGGGCGGAAATGGTGTGAGGCAAAGCTGGCAGGTAGAGGTTGGTAGCCCTTTCACCCGAGGCTTGGCTACCATCCCTAGAGCACACAGCTAATGGTAGGCGGCAGTTCCTCAGACCTTGATGGAGCTGACAGCTGGTTGTGCTTTCAAAACTGGAAGGAGTGACTTGTCATAACCAGAGCCATCTGGATACAATGCTACCACGGGTCCAGAGCTTAGAAAAGGCAGCTCTTCTGCCTAGCTCTGTGGATTTCCCATAAGTACCAAGTCCTACAAATAAAATCACCATGACCTAAGAACCAGCTACCCCTAAAGGCTTGCCTAGTCTCTGGAGCCAAGTTCTCCTGAAGTCTAGAGACTTCTGGCTCCCAGGTGAAACTGTATTACCTCGGAATGTGAGCAAACAATGTAGTTAGTTCTCTTATCTTTTTTCCTCTTCTCAAAAGAAAATGCATTAAATTGGTAAACTCATTTGTTCTGGAGATCTGTTGCTATACAGAAAATTATCCCATAGTTTAGTGACTTAAACCTGCAATTTGTTATTATGTTTCACAATTCCTTAGGTGGACTAGGCTCAGCTGAGCGGTTTTCCTTGAGTCTCATGCAGTAGCAGTCACCTGGTGTCCTGCCACATGGCCTCTCTCTCCTTATGGGAAGGTATGGGCTTCAAGAGACAGGAAGTGGATGTTTCCAAGCCCTTTAAAGGCTGTGCCCAGGACAGGCACAGGACCACTTCCACTGAATTCTATGGGCCAAGCAATCCTAGGGTGTAGATTCGTGGGACTGGAGAAAGAGTGCCCATGGACGGGCAAGTGGCAAAGCACACTGCAGAAGAATTTGTGGGTGGAGAGACTATGCTGAGGCCATCATGGAAAATGCCATCTGCCACCCCATTTCTCATGTTTAGTGAATAGGAACCCAGAAGATAAATAATAAATAATATAATAAATATAAGTAAATAAATAAATTAAAAAAACTAGGGACCTGAACTTGCAGCCTGAAGCCAGGCTACCCTAGAGCTTCTTGGGGACCTTCAGCTGCTGGTGGCTTGAGGGTTCATTGCTAAGAAGACTATGGAAAGAAATTGCTGTAGTGTAACTAAGGGCTGACACCATTTTCTTTAGAAAACTGGGAGGAACTGTGTTCTAGGTCAGTCTCTCTAAGAAGATGTTCGTATTTTGCAAGCCGAAGTCTTTGCTAGGCAGTGGGCACTTGCCTAAGCTCGTATTCTATTTCATTTCTATAAAGACAATATTTGGAAGCTGACACATGGGCACGTAAGGAAATGCAACATTCAAATACCAAACTTACAAGTTACAAAATGGGTGATTGATTTCATTAAAACAGATATTTTTATTCTATGAAGAAGATTAGTTGCAGGATTTCTTTAAATATCAAGATCTCCTAGGCCTTTTCACTGTGATTATGAGGCAGTATAAATGTAGTGGTGAGGTGAGTGCCTTTTGGATACGGGTTGCCAGCTTCAAAGCTCAGTCCTGCCTCTTGCTAGCTGTGAGAACTCAGCTCAACTCTCCATGCCCCACTCTCTCCAATTCTAAAATGATAGCAATAGTTCCTACTTCATAGGGGTTTTGCCTACATTAGAAATTGTTAATACGGGCCAGGCCCAGTAGCTCGTGCCTGTAATCCCAGCACTTTGGGAGGCTGAGGTGGGTGGATCATGAGGTCAGGAGATTGAGACTATCCTGGCCAACATGGTAAAACCCTGTCTCTACTAAAAATACAAAAATTAGCTGGGTGTGGTGGCATAGGCCTGTAGTCCCAGGTACTTGGGAAACTGAGGCAGAAGAATTGCTTGAACCCAGGAGGCAGGGTTGCAGTAAGCCAAGATCACGCCACTGTACTCCAACCTGGCAACAGAGTGAGACTCCAGCTCAAAAAAAAAAAAATAAAATAAATTGTTAATGCATGTAAATTGCCTGTTCCGTAGTGAGCACTACATAACGTTAGCAAGTATTACTGTTGTGATGATTCCAGAAGTAGAAATTCTTGTTAGAAGCTGAGGTGTGATTTAATGTCTTTGTTCGCTTAAAAGCACTTTGCACAATGCAGTTGAATCGCCACCTCTGTTTGGTCACCTGCACAAGAACACCCACTCAGAGAGCGGGAAGGAAGGTGAGAGGGAAAATTGGAATTTTCTAAACATAAAACAGGGCTTGGACTTGTTGTTTGACTTTGCGTAACAGCAAACATCTCATGGTGGTAGGATAAAGAAAGAGAAGTTCAGTGACTTCTTACCTGTGTGTGCCGGGCTTCTTCTGCTGGTCTTTCCAGATCCTCCAGAGCCTTCTACAGGCTCTGCCTTGCTATCCCTCTGCTTCTGGTTGGCTTCTTCCCAGGGGAGCCATGGAGAGGATGGGAGGTAGGAGGTAGGAGGGCTTGTGCTCTGTGGGGTCTCCAGGTCTGGCTACATCCTTCCACCCAAGGCCTCAGCACCCCGGGACCTGGTAAGTGCTCACTCTTCCCAACCCCCATCAGGATTCAAGGTAACAGCTGAGCCCATGGTGACCAGCCTTGTGTCTGCACCATCTCTTGTGTTTCCCTGGCCTCTATCAACACTTTCTGTCTTACACTCTCCTTATCATACCCAGGTGAAGCTTGCCATCTAACCCTGCTGAGACCCTGGCAAATGTCTGTCACCAAGATAGTGACCATTCACATCAATTTTCAGTTGGTTTTGTGATTGCAAAGGGGAACAGCTTGAGGAGTTAAAAACTCCAGCATCTTTTACTGAGCACATCAAGGGCTTTGACGACGCATTGTCTCGGGAAGCCACGGACAGCCCAGTGGGGTGGGTATCTTTCCCCGTTCTTGAGTAGTCGCCTAAAGCCGAGGAGTACTGAAGCAGGTTCCAAAATCCCGGCCCTCTGAGCATTTCCTGCAGGCTCTGTCTCGCTGACCACCAGCGAAGAGTGAACCAAGGCACCTGAATGTACAGCTGAAGCCAAGCTGCCTCAGGGCTTCTTGGGACCTTCAGTTGCTGATGGCTCAGGGGTCATAGCTAAAAAGTTCCTGAGAAAGAATTGCTGCAGTGTAATTAAGGGCCAATACCATTTTTTTTTTAATTGGGAGCAACTGTGTTCTAGGTGAGTCTAAGTAGATAATTCTTACTTTGCAAGCTGAAGTCTTTACTGGGCAGTGACAGCTGGTTTACATAATTAAAGGTACCTGTGAATTACTTTTGATAAAATCAATAAACTGTATGACCCTGTGACAGATCTCATATGTGTGGTTTAAGATACATTTAATGTCAGGTTTATGCATATATCTATTTAGCTATTAATTTACTTGCACACACATCTCACCTTGTAGCTTAATGTTAATGTTTTTAATATGCTTTTGGATAATTGAAGTAAATGGAAATGAGGAGAACTTTTCCTCACTCAAGCAAATTCTTCTCTACCTTTCAATATTTATACATCCCTGGGAAGCATTTGGTAGTAAAACTGCAGCTCAATGTACAATGCAAGCTTTATAGCAGGTCATGTTTTGGCTGTAATGTGTGGCTTATTAATGAAGAATAAAAGGCTCCTTTTGATTACTTTTCTGTTTGATAATAACCCCAAGGGGATTCCCAACTCTGGAACTCTCTATAAATCGTTAAAATATAATTACTGCAATCATTGGAGCAATTATTCTTTATCATACAACCCTTAAAAGGGCCACAGGAATAGATATTCTAAATAATATAGTTTTTGCTCTAGACTCCATTATTTCACATCTATCAGAAATTAATTTTCTTAATATAACTCTTCTGTCGTACTGTTTACATATCCTTCCATTGATTCATGCTTAAAGAAAAAAAAGATAACATTTCTCAGTCTGATGTTTAAAGAATTTTGATCTCTGAAACCTTATCAAAGTTTTCTCATTCTAGTTCTACTTCATGTCAGGTTTTTAGCAGAGACAGGGCCTGGAACTAAAAGGGGACATCTTGAGTTTTCTCAGTGATTGAGGGTGCTCCTGGTATTTGGGGCCCAAGGGCCAGTACAACCATTATCATCCTCACCATCCCTTGGGTCCTTGTCCTTTCTGTCCTTAGCTTGAACTGCTGCTCTGAGAGCATTTTTGCTCCATCAGAATTCAGCTTCATCCTCAAGTCCCACTTTATGTCTGGAATCTCAGAGCTGTATGGTCTCTGTCATGACTATTCAGTTCTGTTGCTGTAGCATGAAAGCAACCATTGAGACTATGCAACTATATAGCATGACTGTGTTCCAATAAAACTTTATTTACATAAACAAGCAGTGGGCCAGATTTGGCTTATGGCCATAGTGTTCAACCTTTGGCCTAAACCATATGAAATAGCTATTTTTGTAGTTCAAGAGAGGTCAACTATTGGCAATTTCATATGATTCAAACAGATAGTAAACTTTGTTATAAATATTAGTATCCTCTGAAATCTCTTTTTTTCTCCCTCTCTGTTTTAGCACCTTGATTTTAGCCTGCCATGGTATCTAAGCCAAAGTGTCAAATTTGGGGCATTCAACAGATACATGTTTAGTATATGACTGTGAGGCAAGACCCTCCATCAAATCCCTTCATGGGAAGAAAACTTAAAGTTCATTAAATATTTGTCAAGTCACCCTAGAAGTGTTTATGTATATATTTATTTTGCATTAATAATGGTTGAAAATTAACTAAGTACTAATACTGTGACCAAGGGGATTTTCATTATTGTTCTTGTGGTCATTATTACCATCTGTATTTGCTTCTTAGGGCTGCTATAACAAATTACCACACGCTTTGTGGCTTAAAGCAACAGAAGTTTATTCTCTTGAAGTTCTGGAGACCAGAAATCTGAAATCAAGGTGTTGGCAGATTAGTTTCTTATGAACAGGCTCTGAGAGACAGTCTATTCCACGTCTATCTTCAGCTTCTGGTAATTGCTGGCAGTTCTTGGCATTCCCTGGCTTGTAGAAGCATCATTCCAGCGTGGAGTGTCTATGTCAGCAGTCACGTGCTGTGCTCCCTGTGTGTCTCTGCCTTCATGTGGCCTTTTTATGAGGACCCCAGTCATGGCATTAGGGCTCACTCCAATCCAGTATGATCTTCTATTATTCTATTCTCACATTGTTTTAAAGAACTGCCTGAGACTGGGTAATTGATAAAGAAAAGAGGTTTAGTTGACTCACAGTTCTGCATGACTGGGGAGACCCCAGGAAACTTACAGTCATGGCAGAGGGTGAAGGGGAAGCAAGCACTCTTTTTCACATGGAGGCAGGAGAGACAGAGAGTTCAAAGGAAGAAACACTATACTTTTCAACAACCAGACTTCATGAGAATTCCATCACGACACAGCATTAGACGGATGGTGCTAAACCATTAGAAACAAGCCCCATGATCCAGTCACCTCCCACCAGACCCTCCTTCAACCTGTGGGGATTACAATCTGACATGAGATTTGGGTGGCGACACAGAGCCTAAACTATATTAGACCTCATCTTAATTTAACTAACTAACTCTATTTGTAAAACCTCTGTAACAATAACGTAACACTGAGGTTCTAAGTGGACATGAACTTTTAGGGCACAGAGGCTAATTGACCCTGTGTACTATCTATCTGTAAGGGAGCAGAGCACAGAGGCTGACCTGGAGGTGGTACCTTGTTGACAGATCTGTTTTCTGCTCCTAGGGATCATCCCAACTTTCTTGCATTGGACCTCATCCAGAGAGTTAAGTTTTTGAGTGCTTTTAAGAACTTGCTGATTTTTGTATGCCTGTATGCCTCCTCCTCCAGACCAACTGTTGACAAAGAGAGTTCACCCAGGAGGGTGATTATTTTTCTGTGATTGATGACTAACTGCCGAGACTCTGAGTCATGTCACCTTCCCTTCATCCCTCTTTCAAGTTTTGTATGGCAGTTGAGAGACACTTAGAATATGTTTAACTGTTTGGCTTTTTGAATTTTTGTAAACAATTTTACGCAAAATAGAGTGGTTGCAATTATAGCTAAGGTATGAGACATCCTAGGAAGGATTTTCACTTTAAATGTTTACAATTCCTGCATTTTTATGGGATTCATGAACTTAAGTAAGGTTATCATTTTAGAGACTGAAGCCACCCTCTTCAAAGAGAGACCAGGAGCTTACATCTCTAAGAGGACTGTGATAAGATAAGGCTCTGGAAAAGGAGGCAGGGATGTACACATTCTGCCATTGCCTGGGTGCTGTGTTCTGCCGAAATCCCATTGTTCTCTGTGGGGCTGAGTTTGATGGTTATTGCAGTTCTCTTGTGTATGTTTCATTTGTTGATTTCATTTTCATCTTGACTGGATGAGTTAATTCCCATTTTACATAAATAAGGAACAGATTTCTTCAGCTGATATTAGGTTTTAAACACTCTTATTAGCTATGTACATCAAACCACCTTTATCACTTACTACTTGCTCTATCTTGTTAAAAAGAGAGACCACAGAAACTCAAAATATGCATGTGCATAATCATTTAGAAAAGTAAAAATGGCCCCAGAAAACTGTTTAAATAACATTATGAAGAGCTATGAGAAGGGAAGCCATGTCTATCTGAGTGTGTAAAAGGCTGTGTGAATTCCATTTCAGTTGAAGACCGGTTCTCTCATGAACTCAGATGTTGATGTCAACAGGAGATATAGAATCACACTTATCATTGGAGACCAAATTTAGCAAATTTCAACTTCCTTTAAATATTGCTAGTTCCATAGTTATGTTGGACCTCAAAGATTTGGTTTAACTTTCCAGGTTAAAATCATTCATTTTGGAGGGTGTGGAGTTAAACACATTCAGGAGAGTGAGGAGACATACTCTTTATCCCTCCTTTTTTTTTTTTTTTTTTGAGATGGAGTTTTGCTCTTGTTGCCCAGGCTGGAGTGCAATAGTGTAATCTTGGCTCACTGTAACCCTGCCTCCCAAGTGATTAGTGATTCTATTGCCTCAGCCTCCTGAGTAGCTGAGATTAGTGGTGTACAGCACCCCGCCCAGCAAATTATTGTATTTTTAGTAGAGACAGGGTTTTACCATGTTGGCCGGGCTGGTCTCGAAGTGCTAACCTCGGGTGATCTACCTACCTTGATCTCCCAAAGTGCTGGAATTACAGGTGTAAGCCATGGTGCCCAGCCTACCTCTCCATTTATTTGCAATTGTGCCCTTTGTCTCTGCCACATTTACTCTGTTTTGTATATGCTGGCTGACTGCATCCAACATATGAGATCATTTATTACATTAGCCTGATCTTGCCTTTCTATATGGAAGTTGTCAACATCCTTTCTTGAGTCATCAGTGGATGTCACTATGGTGTCAGGCTGTGGAAGTGAGAGAGGAGGGAAGAAGAAAGGGATGCTAAGTTCAATCATGCAGATGAAGGCTCTGCTATAGGGAGGCTGTCTGAGACCCTGTTCTGGAGCCCAGGGTCGTCTTGGACCTCAGAAAACAGAGCCTCTCAGTGGCACCCTGGACCCCTAACGATAGGGAGGATCCTGGGGAGAGGTGTGACAGGCAGCCTGACCTGAGCAGGTGCTGTCCCCTCTGCCCCTCCTCCCTGGAAGGTGCTTAGGCCACCTCCTTGGAGTCAGACCAGGCACTGCTCATGGGGATGAAGGGAGGCTCAGTACATGGCCGCAGGAAGCTTGTGCCTTATTAGAAAAGCTCTCACTGAAGGCTTGAGGCACTGCTGATAGGAAAAGAGGTTTTCCACGCCTGTAATCCAAGCACTTTGGAGGAAAAGAGGTTTTCCTTGTAGTGTGCGGCCCTAGGAGAAAGAACTGGGACCAATAGGGAAAAACATAATTATTCAGAGCTTCAGAAAAGTGGAATGCCAGCTGTGAGGGCTCCAGTAAATTTCGTAAACGCTCAGCAGGAGTAGACGGCGTGGTGTGAAATCCTGACTCAGTCACCTGTACAGTTGTTTCACATCCACCTTTTTTTTTTTGTAGTTTTTATTCTAGAATCATTATTTCTAGACAGAGAATGTTTGCCTATTTATTAGCAAGATAAACTTTTAAAGATATTTTATTTTTTTAAGACAGTATCTTACTCTGTTGCTCTGGCTAAAATGGAGTGGCGTGATCTCAGCTCATTGCAACTTCTGCCTCCCGGGTTCAAGTGATTCTCAATCCTCAGCCTCCTGAGCCGCTGGGATTATAGGTGTACACCATTATTCCCAGCAAATTTTTGTATTTTTAGTAGAAATAGGGTTTTGCCATGTTGGCCAGGCTGGTCTTGAACTCCTGACTTCAAGTGATCTGCCTGCTTCAGCCTTCCAAAGTGTTGGGATTACAAGAGCGAGCCATAGCGCCTGGCCTAAAAACATTCTAGAATAGTCTTAGATACACAGAAATGTTGCAAAGTGAGTTTGGAGAGTTCCTGTCCACTCTGTGCCCAGGTTCCCCTATTTCTAACACCTTGCACTTGTGTGTACATTGGCCACAGCTAATGCGTGACACTGATGCTTCATCACTCACTGAAGGCCACGTACTATTCTAACTTGGTTGCGTTTTCCCTCATGCCCATTTTCTGTGACAGGATCCTGTGCAGGACCCTCCATTGCATTCATCTGTCCTGTCTTCTTAGGCTTCTCTCGGTTGTGACAGTTTCTCAGACTTTCCTTGTTTTGGTTGACCTTGATGGTTTTCAGGAGGACTGCTCAGGTAATGTGTCAAATGTCCTCAGTGTGGCCTGTCTGAGGTTTTTCTCATGACTGGCCTGGAGCTAAGAGTTTTTGGAGGGAAACACAGAGGTAAAGCGCCATCATCATGATATCAAGGGTAAGTGCTATGGACAGGACTTATTGATGCTGTTAACTTTGATCATCTGGCTGAGACAGTATAAAATATGGAATAACAGACCAATAGCACATCTTCAGATAGGCCCAGGCCCAGGCCCTGGTGAGCAGCACCTGCTCTCTCATTCCCATGCTTTGAGCTCCCATCCTCCCTCTACCCACCCTCAGCCCCCAAGCGCCTCTGACTCTGCCCCAGTGTCCTGTCCTTCAGGAGGCTCATGTTTCATTCAGTTCACTTCAGCGACTGCCACCCCGCCCTATTCCTGCCACCCTGTGCTCCTGCTCTCTTCGCCAGCATCCTCTTTAGGTTTACTCCTGTGTTTGGTGGTTTACCTCCTCCATGGAGGGCGGGCCCCACAAGGGTGGAGCCTTTGCTTCCTTCACTGTATGTGCAGTCCTGACAACAGTGCCTGGCCTGGAGTAGATGCTCAGGAAATCCTGGACTGCTGAATGATTTGTAGGAGGAAAAGTCGCAGCATCAAGAGAATGGTTCTGTACCTCTGAGGTTACTTACAATTTGGGGGTGGGAATGGCTGCTGCTAGGCCAGGTGGGGGGCCTTCCTGGGGTGCCATGGCAGGAACCCATCTCACTTGGCTCTCTTTGGCTTTTCCCACAAACTTTACATTTTGAGAATTGTACAATGACACTCCATTTTTCACTTTGCTTTACACAGGTCTAAACTTTTGGTTATTGTGTGCATGTGACAGTGTTTCAGAAGCATTGTCTAGGAGTATGGTTTTCAATCAGGGTAATATGTCAGCGTTCATAGAGAAACATATCATCACAGCAAAAGGAAAAAGGAAGGCCGATCATGTAAGAGAAAGGACTGGACTGCGATCCGATTTACAGACCTGAAAGAACAGGCCATGTTGGTCTGAGCTGGGTCTCAGAGCGGTTTTGGCCCGTGCTGGTTTTAGCACTTAATTGTGCGGATTTTGTAAGACTTCATAGTTATGGTTTTCTAGTTCTTGGCTTCAGTACATGCATGGTGATTGGAAACATATCTAAGGAATTTTTCCTTCTACTAAGACACAGAGGGCTCAGTGGCAGGCCTGTAAAAGACTTCCTTTAGCCTTAATTATGTGGGTAGAGAAAACAAGTGAGCAAATTAGAGAATTAGCACCAAATTAAAATGAAGCTGGAATGGGCACAGCAGCTAGTTCAGATTGATTTTGCGTTTTGGTGATAAAAAGATTTTTCTTGCTTCGCCAACCCAGCATTGAGCAACGGAAAGTTTAGGGACATACTTCACTGTTAATGCCATCTGAAGAAAACAGTATTAAACTTAAGAATTAAAAAAAATTTTTTGGTCAATCCATTAACAACGTGTTATGAGTGCCAACATTTAATTGGGAAAAAGGTTTTAGAATTCTTTTTAGGTTTTAGTTGAAAGTGGGATACTCACTTAAAAAAAGTCACAACTAGGATGGCCCCACAAATGACACTGGCGGTTATTTCCACACTCCGTCAGTGCACAATAACAGAGTGAGGCTTAGCAGCTACATGTTTTACAGAGAAGGGAAGAAAACCCAACACAAACACATAAAATGAAACAAAACTCATATAAATATATTGGGAGGAGTGGAGCTCAGAATTATATTTGTGGCTTTATAATATGCCAGAGTTATTAATTTAACCTTGATAGTGGTGATTCAAATAGCAGGTGTCCCCAGATGAGTCTTTGATTATCAAGCTTAAAAAAATATTTCCTGCTCTTGCATGGAATGAAAAAAAATAGGTGAAAGATAAACATGTCATTCCGGGCTATAAAAGTATCATTGAGATTCATATTTTTAAGAGAGTTCTTTACTCCCTTCTGTTGTGTCAGCATCTCCTCTGTTTTTGTAAAATAAAGCGGTCATTTTCCCCTTCTGGGGTTCCATGAAGCATCAAGCAGTGCACAAGCTTATCTGAAAAGGAAGTAACATCAGTCTGAAAGTGGCGGAGGGATACAGGAACAGTAAACAGAAAAAATGAGAGAACACACAGAAGTGGCGTATGGCCGTGGAAATGGATGGAAATCTCTGGGCAGTGAGTAGGTTGGCATCATCGGGTGAAAATAGCCTGCTTTATTTTCTCTCCATAAATAACGTGTACATTTATATCAACCTTTAAATAGGATATCCAGGGGACCAATTTAGTAAACAGATAATAGCTGGACTTTTTGAGATCATTCATTAATCTTCCTTAGATGTAAATTAAATATTTTAGACAATATGTGCATTTCTTAAATCTCTAAAATTGGTGAGAGTTCACCTACTGGCCTTCCAAAGTTAACTTACTGCCAAAAGAATATACCTTTTACCTGAGGAGTTGGCTGGCTCAGCTAAGGGCCCATTTTATCATCAGGATACATAAAATTATAGATTTAAGTGGAGTCACAGCTAAATAACCCATTTGTAAAAACACAATTTAACAATTCCAAAGCAAATCAAACAATTTATGATGGTGCCTGAACGAAGCACTCACATTATGTCTTTTGCAGATCCAGCTATTCCTGGGGAAGGTTTCGGTGGATTTGCTCAGAGTTAATTTTTTTTTTTTTTGTGGGTGAAATAGAATTGTTCTGCTCTTTTTAAATTGCAAGTCATTTTCAACGTTTTTGTCTGGTTTCCATAGTTACTGCTTATGCTTTTGGAAGAGACAGCAAATGTTTCTTTTAATATGATGAGTCAAATCGTTGCTTCTGTTGGCCTTTTTCACCTGTTGCTACCATAAAGCATGACCAGAAGGTAGAACCTTCCTCTATGTTAGTTTTCTGTGTTTTTTCCTTCCTTTCTAAGGCAGGAAATTGAGTCACTATGATTGCAAGAAAGCGGATTGGAGGGAGTGGGCTCATTGGTAAGGTGCAGCCCTTAGATGCTTTCGTGACATTATTTTCTTCATAACAAGCTAGGAATATAATCTTTATAAATTTTATAGGTTTAGTGATGCACAAAAACTGGTCATTTTGCAGATTAATTACATTAAAACCCTTCTGTTAGTCAAGGGATTCCAAATCATCACTAGCTTCATTAATTACAGAAATTAATTTTAGTTAATAGTTTGAAAAAGTGAACTACAACAGGTAACTTTTTTGATCTTGTTTTCACTTTTGGTGTTTATTCCGCTGCTTCTCCCACACACATAAAGGTTGAGAGGACCTGGGGATTCTGTGGAAATGCAGATGCTGGTCCAGGGATTCTAGGCTGGCACCTGAGAGTCTGCATTTCTGTTTCCAGATGATACTGATGCCACAGATCCTGGGGCCTCACTTAGAAAAGCCAGAATTGATGCCGCACACATTCAGAGCAACTGAAATCCTTGGAGTCAATTCCCTTTCCTTCTGCATAAACATTTACTGAACAAGCCACATACAGTTTAAAGTTAATTAATAGTTCTTTATTTAGAAATAATGTGGCATTCCCCATAGGCTTCACAGAATTGGTTTCTCTGTTGTGGTCTTGGTAGTTGAGTGGTGGCCACAAGGTGGGCTTGCTCCACCCACTCTGGACTGGACATGTTTCATTTTGAAAAGAACAGATTGTACCTCCTTGACATGGATGTGCCTGTGTTAATGTCACCGAGAAGAAAGTAAACACTCCGGAATTGATGTAATAGTCATGAAGTGTGCTGTGTTCACATTGACAGTCTTCTATGCTTTTGAAGAAGCCCATGTGAGAATACCAGGATTGGTAGAATGTAGAGATTCTTTTCAGCTCAGGGGTATTATTTTGCCACCATTGGGATAGGATGTAAATACTGAGCATGTTCTTTATGTATGGATGACCACAGATCCCTGGTTCCTAAATCCCTCTCAGTGCTTCCCTTGGGTCGCAGAAGATGCTGCTCCTGTATGAGTCCAAGATGATCCGTGGTCACTGCTTTTCAGACTGTCATTGCTCTTCCAGTAGCATGAGGATGGGAGTCAGGCTTCTTGCACACAGATGCAGCTTGGTACTTCTCTCTCTTCTGGGGTTCCAGGATGCTTTGATGAAGCAATGTCTTAGGAAATGGCTCACTCCTTGTAAATGGTGGACCCCTTTCTCCACACAAACCATCATGTCTCTTCACACTGGTTCCCTTGGGTGGGATAATAAAGGATTCTCTTGTTCATACTAAAGTGAAGACAGCTTTCTAAATTTTAACAATTTGTCCAGTGGGGACTATAACCTACACAACTGAGTCTGTGGGTAGCTCACTGGAAGAGACCGTGGAAATGCTAAATAAGAGGAGTTTCTTTTTCTACAGATTCTAAGTGTTGCTTCCAAGCAAGGGTGCTACAAAATCCCTGCCATGTGTAGGGCTCCCAGTTCTCCATGTCATGGACAAAACTCCTGCTCTTCATGGGTAGCAAGTGTGTGTGTGGTGTGTGTGTCTATGTGTATATTTATGTGTTACATGGTGTTTGCATATCTGTGTCTGTGTGTGGTGTATATGTGTGCAGAGGTATGCATGCGTGTGATGTGAGTGTGTCTGTGTATGTGTGTGTGCATGTCTTCGTACCTCTGTAAAGGCAGGGTTCACATTGGATTCAGCAGTGCCTTGCACGGTGCTTTATGCACCGCAAGGCTTCAGTAAATTTATTCAATTAAATTGAATTAAATGCATGTTACCTGGGCTATGTTTGGTTAAATAAAAAGAGATTGTTTTTGTACTGATTTCACAAATGTCAAATAACTATATTGAGATATGAGCAAATGATTTCATAAGAGAAAAGTGTCCCTGTCCCACTTTCATCTACAAGGTGCTACCTGGGTGGCAGCTGATGGAGAAGTGAGCTGTCCTCTGGGTCTCCACCTTGGTTCCAGGGAACACAGTGGGGTTCTTAGCATAGTATTTTTTTGGGAGGTTAAGAAATTAAAATCCCATGATTAGGTGAATTTCAGCTTTTATACTGACATGCAGCTGTTTACTTCTTCCTCTCTTTCTTATCACTTGCTCTTAAGGAGCTGGATCTGACATGTAGCAGCACCTTCCTGACAGCTGCTATTCCTGGGGACTATCAGGTTAGCCACATTACCCTTTGGACTGGCCGGGGTGTGATAGAACATATCTGTCGTTTGTTAGCAGCTGCAAGCTCTTCTGTTTGTATCATTCTTAGGGGGTCTAAAATTAATTGGGAACATTGCATGTACTCTGGAGTTCTTTGCCAAGCCCTCTATTGCCGTAAATGTATTAGGCCTGCATTTTCACACTTATTTCAAGGTTCTCAATGAAAGTTTCTTAATGTCACATAAGCTGCCCTTTATTAACTTTTAAAGGAGTTTCTAAGGTTCAGTTGCATGACGAACTAGAGACGGTCCCTGCATTCAGATGGTTGGACTTACAGTTTTTGACTTCATGATGTTGCTAACATGATATACATTCAGTAGGAGCTGCACTTTAAATTTTGGATTTTGATCTTCTCTCAGGCTAGTGATATACGGTGGACAGTCTCTTATCATGCTGGGTAGTGGCCATCAGTCACAGCTCAGTCAGCCACTCGATCACAAGGGTAAATTACCAGTACTCTGCAGTGGACCGAGCTGCCAGATGATTTTCACAACCCTAGGCTCATGGGAATGTTTAGAGCATGCTTAGAACAGGCTAGGCTAAGCTATGATGTAGTTTAGCATATTAAATATAAAAATATTTATAAAAATGTGATTATAAAAATGTGATTTGAGTGTGTGAGAAACACATTTTGAGGAATATGCCTTTAAACCTTTTAGAATCTCTGTTGGCAGAATGAGAGAATTGCAGGATCCCACCCCACAGTTTTCTTTATCCACAAGGCTAGTGATGCATGCAGTTGGGGATTAAGTTTGAGTAGAATCTATGCTAACCAAAACTCTTTTTTAAAATGATATTTTTGAAGGAATCTTGGCAAGCACGTTTTGGTTTGCAAGGTGATTATGAAGTAACAGTTGACTCTCCATATATGTGGGTTCCACGTCTATGGATTCAGCTACCTGTGGATCAAATATACCAGGGGAAAAAAGGATGGTTCTATCTGTACTGAACATGTGCAGACTTTTTTTCTTGTCAGCATTTCCTAAGCAATATAGTGTAACAGCTATTTACTTAGCATTTGTATTGCATTAGGTATTGTAAGTAATCTAGAGATGATTTAAAGTACATGGGAGGATATGCATAGGTTATCTGGAGTACTATACTGTTATATATTAGGGACTTGAGCATCTGTGGATTTTGGTATGAGGAAGGGCCTTGGAACGAATCCTTCGGGTATACTGAGGGATGACTGTAGTTCGAAATGATTGACATTAAGAGGTTAACTTCTGCTGCTGTGGAGGGCATGATAGTGACCTCCAAAGATGTCCCTTTCTAATCCCTGGAAGTTGTGAATGTTACCGATACGGCAAAAGGAATGATGCAGATGTGATTAAGTTACAGGTCTTGAGGTGAGAGATTATTCCAGATTATCCATGTGGGTCTTAAATGTGATCATTAGGGTCCTTATAAGAGGGAGCAGAGGAAGACCCGCTGCACGTAGAGAGGAGAAGGTGATGTGAAGATGCCGAGACAGAGTCGCAGATGCCTTGCTGCTGGCCTTGAAGGTGGAATGGATGCCCCAGAGCAGGGAGACAAGCAGCTCTAGCAGCTGGAAAAGGCGAGGAAGGAAAGATTCTCCTCTAGAGCCTCCAGAGGGAGCAGGGCCTCGCTGAGGTCTTGGTTTTGTCCCAGGGAAACCCATTTTAGATTTCTTACCTCCAGAAATGCAAGAGAATAAATGTGAGTTGTTTTAAGGCACCAATTTTATGGGAATTTGTTAACAGTGGTAATTGTTATGTAGGAAACTAATGTTCCACTCCACTGTGTCACTAGTGAGCTTTTGACCTAAGAGTATTAGAAAATTAATGTTTAAATGTATAATGAGCCTATATGAAACTATAATAGCTATAGTAATTCAAATATGGGAGAATTAAAATGTAAAAATATTCTGAAGTCGGCTCTGAGGCATAGACTGTTTGGAAAAGCTTCAGAAGTACATGGAGTCAGTGAATCTTTAGTTTCTTGGCATTTTAAGACACAGCTCTGTGTTGTACCGTCTGTTTTGTGTGAGGAGCTGCTGCTGCTACAATATCATACAATCACTGGTTGTAAATTTTGTTGAGGTCATTATGATCGCTTTCTTCTCAACATTTCCTTTGTTTTCCCTCTGTCTTTCCCCAAAACACAGACATGTGTTCCAAGTGGCTGAAGTTTTCTGGAGAACCACTCTATAAGCTGTGTACATTTTTGATCTAATGAAAACTTCAAAGACATCCTGAAAAGAAAAAGTGTTTTTCCTTTTAAAGATGTTTGATGGAGTCTGGAGGATTTGACGCTTTCTTGGGTGAAATCCAGTGATAGGATTCTCTGTTAGATTATTTTTGTTTCACTCTGTAGATAGTGAAGTTTTTTGGTTTAATACTATTATCAGAATGAATTATTAATATCCCTAAATTTACCAAGACACACTTTTAATCCATGTGACTGTGTGATTCTTTTTAAAAAACATGTCTTGAGATGGGATATTTATTTTCCTGAAAAAATTTAGTAGGAAAATTCACATCAACGTGTCATATTTACTCTAGTCCCCAGCTTGCATATATATATATATATATGTATATATATATATGTATATATATATATGTATATATATATATGTATATATATATATATAAATATATATATATATATATTTTTTTTTTTTTTTCATCTCATTTCAGCAAAATAAGGCAGAACATTTTTATAACTTGGATTTGGCTTCCTTTTATTCTTTGTTTTCATTAATGCGTTTCTTGCTTTGGCATAGAACTCTGTTTGGTTTGCAACATTCTAGGAAAAATGCTTAATTACTGAAAAACTTTGAAATTCAGGAAGAACGTGCAGGGGAGCATATTTGTTCAGGTCACATTTATGTGACTTTCAAGAACAGATAAAAATAATCTGTAGCTAAACCAAATTGGTGCTTTCATTGAAAGGATTTGGTTGTCAGTGAGACAGAAAGAAATGGTGTGTAAAGCTTCCTTTAATTTAAAATGCCTTAAAAGGAAAAGCAGGATGCATAACAGAGCCTCTGCTGGCATGGGCTCAGGCTCTTCTTGAGATCTTTCCAGAATACTCGACACAGTATGGCAGAATTGAACATGAATGTTGACTTTTTAAACCACTCCATGTGCATTAAGAGATTGCTCAGTTACTATGAACATCTGATCTTAAAAAAAGAAAAAAGAAAGAAACGAAAATAACACTGGATCATGTATTAGAAGAACAGCCCGTCAGCTTTTGGATTCACCGCTTCCTACCTGCATCACTTTAGACAAGTCCCCACTGTGCACTGAGCTCTGGCTTCTCCATTTGAAAAGTAACGATATCTACTTTGCTGCCCATTCGGAGGGCTTAGGAGGGTCTAAGGGTTAGGTGTATGAAACACACAGTAAAATATAATGTTATATGTAATAAAAAGGAAATGCAAAATTATGAAGGTATTTTGATTGTTGCTAAAGTCATAGAAAAGTAAATGTTTTGCACGCTGATGTGTTTGTGGGTGAGGCTGAGAATAATCAGTTCTCCTCTCATGCTTTGAGACAAGGGAGATGGCGCTAAGGCTATGTCAGGCTCCTCTCTTTTCCAGAAGCCACAATTTTGACTTCCTTTAACTTTCATTGCCAGGAACGTAAGACTGATAAATACTTCTCTGCCTTCATTCATCCCCAGACTGTGAAGGATGTTTCCAAGACTTTTCTTCTTTTTTCTCTGGTTAAAAGAGAACAAGATGTCTGTGTAAAGAAGAAGAAGAATCACATTTTGTCAGGATAGTGTTGTCTGCCTTAGCGTCACATACTGTTATTTATCATAACTTGCCCTCAAATTGTTTTCTAGTTATTAACAGGAATTCAGCTTTGTTATTATTTGATTTGTTTTTAATTGACAAATAGAAACTATATATATTTATAGTGTTCAACATGCTGTTTGGATATATGCAAATCTTGTGGAATGACTAAATCTAGCTAATTAACGTATGTATTACATTATTTACTTATCTTTTTTTTTTCATGGTGAGAGCACTTAAAATCTACTCTCAATGCAATTTTAAAGTATCAAATAAGTTGTCAGTGTGGTGACCATGTTGCAGAATGTTAACTTTGTTTTTGACTTATACCTGGGCCACAGGTTCTGCACAAATCAGACTACAATATTTCAGGTTGGAGAGGTCTTCTGAGAGAGCTAAATGGTCTCAGGCTCTTTAGTCAGGATTGCTGTCTCCAGGGTATCAGAGACTTTTCCTTGGATTCAGAGTAGCATGAGATGATACCGCCCAAATAATTACCACTCGAGATAGTTTTCACCCTTGGAATTACCTTCTGAATTAGCCAGATGAAAACATTAGGCTCTGTTGTAAAAAGACTATATCTCTTTAACTTAAGAGAGTGTAAACTGGGAAGAGGACATTTTCCAATTCTATATGAAAATGAGTAACAGATAAGAGGAACTTCATATTACAACATCATGTAATCTCTTGATTGCAATGTACTTTTGACAAGCTGTGGAAGGACTATGTAACCCTGTTGTAAATATACCTATAAAATTCATTACTCCAAGAGTTAAAGAATATAATATTCCTTGTAAATGAATTCCATAAAAGTTTGGATGAGTATATGAATTAAAGAGCCATTAATAAATGTTGGAAAATTTAGAAAATTTCTCTTAAGATAGATATCAGGAAACACAATATGTGATACTCATGGCCATAGATGCGGACTAAAATTTGAATGGCCTAAGACAACAATGGCTTCTCATGTATCTTTTGGAATTGGCATGGCAGACCAAATGGACCATGAATCAGTTGATGGTGGCAATTTGTATGTCTAATAGTTGTCCCCCAAAATATGCTCCAGACTTGTTTAACTGTGTTCCTTGAATTATCTGAAATTATATTTTAAAACATTTCTCTATTGAGAAATTAGAAAGATAGGCTTAAGTTGAAATTCTAATTGGGAGGTAAATGAAGGGAATTGTGATACATACCAATACATGCGAAATTTTCTAAACTTGCATTAAATCGGGAGAAGGATTAGAAATGTAGTATGTTTTAAGAAAATGCAATTTTATTTTTTTCAACGATTAGCTGTAAATGGAATAACGTTAACAAATAGTTTCTTAAAAAGTTTGCTATAACCCATTTATAAAACTCCTTTGCAACTAAAAGTACAATGTAAAATATATTTTAAATGATATTTAAAAGAGTACTTACAAAGAACTTGAAAAATCAAGTTTCTAAAATGTGTTATTTACTTCCCAATAGTTTGTGCTTACCAATCTAGAAATAAAGCAACATCTATGAATTACATGAAGTTACCATTTGTATGCCAAAATCTACCAAATACTGGAGATTTTAATGTGTTCAAATAAACACTAATTCTCCGAGTAAAGCAATCAACATTTGCTATATTATTACTGTCTAACACAGTGCTTGGTGTGCTGTGCATCCTCCCTGACCCTTTGTAGAAGGAATGAATGAGATCGTAAATGAACAGAAGATTGAATGAGTGAGTAGGTGAGACTTCTGGGCCGGGTGTTGTGCCAGACGCTATGGGAGGTAAAATGGCATGGCTTTCAATCATAATGCTTTTTCTTTTAATGTTCTTTCCAGATTCCCTGGAATTAATTTTTCTACCATCGTGGCCCCTTGGAGGTTGCCTCAGCAGACAGTCCTTCCCTATTCTAACCCCATATAAAATCTGTCACTTCTTCCCCTGCATTTAGTTTCTTTCTTCCTTTTACTTGAAATAATATTCTTTCTGGTTTATACATTGTTTGTTTTCTGTCTTCTTCAGTAAGGTCCGTGATTAGAGGCACCTTGTCTTGTTCAGTAACGTTGCCCCAGTTCCCGGAAGAGGGGGTGGCATAGGGTAGGTTCTCAAAACATGTTTCTTGAATTAACGAATGAATGGTTTGGAGAAAAACTATCTAGTGAGATCAGCTGATTTGCCAATGGTCTAACTCAAAAACCAAACTTTAAGATGAAATTCTGAGGCTTCTTATAGAGTTTAGAGTATTACAAAGATAAACTTTGGGTACATATGGATAGTCTAATACCATGGCATAGCAGGGGCTCTGAGGCTGTAGAACCAATATCCACTCATTCAACAATTTTATGTTGGATGCCTACTAAGTGTCAGGCAACGGGTACTTAGTGGGCCATAGAAGAAAGGTAAAAGTGACCTTTCCAAGTTCTTCCTTTCATCCTGTTCCTCCTGTCTTCGGCCCTATGGTCACCTTCCTTCCCCTTGTAGTGATGCTGTCCTGGTGAGTAGTAGAAGGTACCACCTTGCACCCACCCAGACCCTCTGCTTGGCCAGAGCTGCTCAGTGTTTGCAGATTATGTAACCTCCCTTCTCTTTTTGAGGCATTGATTTATCATGCCTGCCATTTTCACTGTTGGATCTGCAGAGCTCTGATAAGCATCCTCAGGGTTTGCCTCATTGTAAATTTGCCTCTAGTTGTAGATTCACTGTTTCTTCATCCTATGTTTTTAAGCATTTACTCTTTAATAGGTACTGAGAATACAGTGATGGAGAAGACAGACATGGCCGTAAAACCTCTCAGAACTTCCCTCCTGGCAAAGAAGATGGGTAGTTGCAAAGTCACTGCAGTGAAGTGGCAGGAGTGAAAGGGAAAATAGAGAAGGGTCTGTAGCACAGAGCAGGGCGGTGGTAAGCAGAGGACTTCAGGGAAGGCCTTACAAAGGAGGACCATTCTCTGGACACCTGCAGAAGGGAAAAGGCCTAGGTTGGCAGAGGGGAAGGCTATTCCAGGCAGAGGGAGCTGCATGATGGAAGGAGGGTGGTTTAAGAAAGTTTGTAGCAGCTGAAGGACTGGAAATGCTGTGTCTGGCTGGTGTCCATTCCACAGTCACTGGCATGTATTGATGGGAATTTTACGAGCTACCCCTTCTGCAGTGTGCAGAATGGATTGTAGGAAGGAGCCATCAGATGCAGGGAGTTCACTACAATGGTGACATTTAGAGTGGTGATAGGGAAGTGGGAGGGAAATAGGTCCACTTGACAGAAATTTAGGAGGCTTGATGTACAGGATTTGGTGACTACTAGATGTGGTGGTGGTGGGGGCTTCATGAGGAAGAGGGAGATGTCGCTCCCTGGTGTCTTGCTCAATCCACAGAACAGCTGCTCTAATGACCGAGATGAGAAACAGTGGAGAAGGCGTATGCTGTGGCTTGTTTGTGGAATGCAGGCTGATAAATTCAAAGCTTTGTATCTGAAGACTCAACCTACTCACAGTGACTCCTCTTCCCCTAGTTGCTAGGATTCTATGAGCATGTTCTGTAAAGGCTTCCCCACGCCATCTTTCTGAAGTTTTACTTCGTGCTAGAAGAGCAGCCTGCCACGTTGGGTGCCTCTGGGGTAAAGCATGAGTTCTGCTTGGGTCACCATTCAGCATTTGCAGGTGTCTGTTTCCTTCTCTCTTACACTGACTGAGACTTTATCTCAAAGGCTTTACAGGAGATTACATCAAATGTGGAAGCCAAGAAATAAGGAAAGACCTCAGGAGTACATCCTGTAAAGGGTAATAAGCATTTAGAGCTGCATTGTGTAGAAGCCATGGAAAAGCAAGTTTGACAAGAGAGCCAATTTATTCCTGAAGAAGGTGATTAAGGCATGTGTGGGGAAACAAAATGATGACATTTAGATAAACTGTTACCGGGAAGTCATACTGCACCAGATGGCATATTCTTTAAGACCGCTCACATAGCCTCTCTCGGAGGAACTAGTTAACATGTGTATCTGCACCAAATACTCTGGGATGGTTTTAACCTGAAAGTGACTTGAAGATAATGGAGGTACAGACCCACTACTTTAGGACAATGATGACAACTCAGTCATGCCTTCTATGTGGACTCAGGTGCTTCTTTATTACAGGCAGAAAACATGATTAAACCTAACTGCAATGAAACACACCCATGCCATTTATTAACATTATTTTATTTCTAGTAAAACAATATGTTACCTTATTAATGTCATCTATTTTCTAATGAGAATAAACATTGCTCTATGAGGAATTGATGCCCATTTGATTTCTTTTATTAGTTGTAGAAAACTTAAAAGAAATTAGCTTTCAATATAGCACAAGCTCACGCGTCTGGGTGGTTACAGGAAAGAGTCCCTGTAGGAAATACAGTATCCTCAGATAGCAGCATGTAGAGGAGGAGGCGTGATTTCAGCATGAAAGTGAACCCATGGGAATTGGTGTTGATTGTGTTCTGCGACCTGATAACTGGGTGTGCTGCTCTGGAAGCTCCCTGTTGGCCTTGGCTTTCAAATAATTTGTTTTCATAAATTTAATCACCTTCTTAACATGTCCATTTGCCATTTTTGCCCACAATTAGTAAGGGGTACAGTGAAGCCATACTAAGATTTCACACCCCTATAAACCATCTTAGACCTTATTTTGATGGTGCAAGAGACCTAGGACCTTTCCTTTCACCCCTATCCCATGGGGCTGCATTTAGTTGTTCATTAAGTATGGCCTCCTCCTTAAATGGGCTTTCTTCGCAGCAGTCTCTCTAAGCATGGAACCTTGTAATACTGTCTGGATAGTTATTTGCAGCCCAAAATGAAAGGTTTAACCCATTATATTAACTATTTTTAAAAATAATTTAGGAGTCGCCCTGAACATTAGAACTGTTTAATAGCTTACTAGATCTTCATGTATCAAAACATTGCATAGCAGCTAAATGTTGATATAAACAAACTAAGAAATCAGGCAACTTTAGCAACTCCTCACCAATGGTTTGAATTTAAAGCAATATACGTAGCTTGCTAAAAGTGTCTCCCTTATAGCTAAAATAAAATTAAACTTTTGCAACTAAATTGGCCTTTGTCTATTGCTCAATTGATCTTTGAATGATTCTAAACAGAACCCTAAATTATCTGGTCCTTTCTATTCTTTTATCTGTCTGCAGCCAATAATGTAAATTATTCTGGGTGGATGTGTTACTTTAATTATACTTGAAAGTTTCACATGAGGGTGAGGACCACCAGTAGTCCAGTGCCATTTCTCTTGATGTCTCACCTCATTCTTTATGGTTTTAGTTTCTGCATTTTTTATCTGGCTCTATTTTGCTGCTTGCATGACAGTTAATCTACCAGGATAAATTTCTGATTGCTCACTTTGAGACTGTTCTTGCTGATCACAGAAAGTGTAAACCAGAAAGTCAAAGACAACAAAGAAAGTCATGATACTTATCTGAAAGCCTGTGTGATACCTCCTTGTAGCAGTTAGAAATAAATCATTGTCTTAGCTTCAGCAATTTGGCCTTCTGCTGCTGGCAGAGGTGTTTTGGGAGCCACCTGCAAGGCTCTGCTTCACCAGAGTCCTCGTCTCAAGGACTGGGGTGACTGTTTGGGTTCTGGCATTCTGGCTGCTCTCCTTTCTGGAAGGGAGAGACTAAGTAACTCTCCTGCAAATGCTTCAGGGGAGTCAAATGAACCAGAGGAGGTTTGACAACTTCTAGCATTCAATTAAGAAGCCTTTCAAGGGGAATATGAGGTTACAATCTAATAGACTATTTCCTGTTCTCCAAAACATCCAGGCTGCATCTGAGACCACCCACTGTTAATTATTGAAAATAACTGATAGAGTGTGGGTGTGGTCTGAAAATCTGAGTCATAGGCATGTGAAGTTTGATTTTTAAAAAATTATACTAAATGGATTTCCTCAGGATAAACCAAGCCCAAATGAACTCTCTATTGACAGCGAAATGCTTTTGCCTTTTGCCTTCTGTGAACTAATAAATAAGTGCTAGATTCAGGGCAGGAAGAGGAAATTGGAACTCACATCCTTGGTCTCCTTGACATGAAATCAGTTTATCATCATTGTAGGAATACTCAGTATTTCTAAAATCTTTGTTTGTTTGTGTTAGAAGTTGTCTTTTTCTGCTCAAATGGAGGACAAATAGTAAAACTAAAGTAGAATTTCAGTTCTTCGGTGTTCTGAACTTCGTTGGAATTTTTGATCAGGAGAAGTATATACTATGTGATAAATTTTTATTTCAGTTAAAAATGAGTTATAAGGCTGCTATGATGATTAGATACCATCTATTACACCAAGCACAGGGATGAGGAAAACAGAGAGGAAAATGAAAGCCTTTGGAGAAGGTGATAGATTGAAAAATGAGGATATGACATAAAAGGAACCTGATGCTTTGGCCTTTGCCATTCATTGAACATCAGGGTATAGTCCACTGGTGATCAGCTCCCATGACCTGGCTCCCAGCTCCTCCTTTGCCCTCATTCTCTGATTCCTCCCTTGCGCCTATCCTCCAGCCTCACTTACTCACTCTCCTTCAAGAAAGGCTCTGCACTGATGTCGCCTCTTGAGGGGCGACTCTTCTGACCACTCTGTGTAAGTCCTGTGAAGCATTCCCCTTGTCCCCTGCCATGCTCTGCTCTTTACCTGCTATTGCATTCGAGACCCCTGTACTTACTGGCTTATTCCTTGTCCCCTCATGTGAATCCATGCTCTGTGACAACAGGGACGTTCCCCTGCTAAATACTACAGCTCTACAGCTTGCAGACGTTTCTGGAAAACAACAGAAGCTGAATATTTGCTAAATACATTAATGGAAAGAGGGTTTTTTGAGCTTTTGTGGAAACTGTAAAAGTAAACTCTTTTTCTTCTCCTGTTTCAGCCTTCTGAGTAGCTGGGATTACAGGGGTGTGCCACCACGCCCGGCTAATTTTTGTGTTTTTAGAAGAGACAGGGTTTCACCATGTTGGCCAGGCTGGTCTCGAACTCCTGACCTTGTGATCCACTTGTCTCGGCCTCCCAAAGTGCCAGGATTATAGGTGTGAGCCACCGCACCCAGCCTTACTAGTAATTTCTTAAGTCTGAAC